>JAJPUD010008059.1:5035-16004 GCA_023553655.1 Myrmecobius fasciatus
TTTGTCTTTTCTTTTAACTTTCAAAACAGTATCTACTTTTCTTATTGTACTTTCACTTTCTATTTTTAATTATTAATTACAGTCATTTGTAAACATGTCTTAACTCTTAATAACTTATAAATATGGAAGTTCTGTGGGAGCTAGAACCATCCCCTTGTATCCCTTGATGTGTACCTATCACAGTACCAAGCTCTCAGTAAATACCTATTGATTTTCAATATAGATTGGATTTTCACCTGCTTGAGATTGCCACCTTAATGAATATAATGCCATCCTAAGTAGCCAATATTACAAGGACATTTATCACACATACCTGTAAAATGAAAGCTTTTGTGTAAAAATAATTTCAGGGAAAAATGACAATTACTCTTCACCTCATCTGCTCTCTTGGCCTAATGATTACATCAAAAGGATGTCTTAAAAAGCTAAGACTCCTAATTCAGACCCTCCAAAGGAAAATGACCCATCAATACCTGGCTTCCTTCTGAGTCTGAATTTGGAAACTTTTAGCAAAAGTGTCCTGGTTGAGTTTCATTTTCATGTTGAGAGAGTTAATTTTTCAAGTGCTCAGACAATTTAGGGCTTTCTAGATAGTCACTACATACAGATGTGTATTCACGTAGGGTATACTCTGTAACTTGCATCATTGTTGATTAAGCAATTTCAATCTGTCCCAAACACAACCTCTGACTGGTCTTTCCAGATAAAACTGCATATGGTAAATTGTATTAATCCAACTTAAAAGTCATAAAAGTGATAGAGAAGAGATAAAAATGGTGTTGTCTATACTTAATCCTTTGGGGGGGGAGAAGTTATTTGTTTTATAACAGGATACTTTTAACTTTTACTCCCAAATTGCATATTACAAAAGTAGTGATATCCTTTCCTATGATGAAGCTAAGATTACTTTTGCCTCATTTTCTTTTATACATAAACTATGCATATGGAGCTCATGATGTACTCCAATTTTGATATTAATATTCTGGTGATATTCTTCTTATTTATTTAAATAAGTACTAAAACCAGTCAACAGGCCAGAACTGCTGACATCTTTTCATATTTTTTCTTTTTTTTTAGAGTTATTTATGCTGCTAAAAAGACTATGCATGATATGGATTTTGCAAAATGAATAACTGTTTTAAAAAGTTATCTTTATTTGTATGTGGAACTTCTTTTTTAAAATTCAGAACTCAAATCGTCCAAAAAAGGAATTTTCTTGCATACAGGAAACAGAAAAATAATTTAAAATGAAATTATGAATATCCATTTCATACCTCAACGTTTAGTAGTATAATAAATTGTATTTATGACTTTCAGAATTGCCCTTGTCTGCATTTCCTTTTGAACTTTCTTTTATTCTTTCTATGCATTTAAAAAATATGATGAACTTTTTTGTTGACATAGTTATGTCTAACTCCTTTTTCTCTTTGCCCTCATAATACCTCTACTCTCATGTTTTTGTTGACATAGTTATGTCTAACTCCTTTTTCTCTTTGCCCTCATAATACCTCTACTCTCATGTTGAAGAAAGAAAGAAAGAAGCAATGGGAGACCCAAAACCTTGTAATAAATAAGAATAACTAATCAAACTTAATCTATCCATCAACCATGCCAATAAAAGTATGTCTCTGTACCTAACCATCACCGTTCTTTCAAAATAACATGTTTTATCATCATAGGTTTTCTGGAGGTCTTTCATTGCTTTAATCAGAGTTTATAGTCCTGAATTTATTTTGTTGTGTTTATTGTTGTTTTTTATAGTCTTTGTATAAATTATTCTTCAGATCCCACACATTTTACTGTGTATCAGTTCATAATCTCCAGGATTTTCTGAAATTGTCTCTGACATTTCTTACAATACAATAATATAGTCCATTATATTCATAGCTCATGCTTGGTTCAGCCATCTCCTGGTTGTCTAAGATAATCTAAAACGTGTTCACAAATTCTAATACTTTTCCTTTTTCTTTTCCCTTGCTATCCCCTTTTCAGGAGCCAAGTATGATACATTTTATGCCTCTTTTCTGCCTTCTGAATCTGCTTTGTACTCCCATCTCTGCTTGCTTTTCTACTGAGTTTGCTGTATTTCTGTATCAAATTATGTGTATGTGTTTCTGTGGTGTATTTTCAACTCTTCTTTATTCTTTTTATTTGAGCGTTTAGAAGGAGTTCTGTATTGCTGTAGTGTTAACATTCTTTTCAGAAAACAGTGAGGTTCATTTGATTTCTGTGCTCCCTACCCTTTCTTCCATGTTCATTTTGTCGTCTTCCTTGTACAACAGATTTATGTGAAGTCTCATTTCTACATTAGTATATTTCTGCTTTTTACCCTCCTTTCTCTTTCCCCTCTTCAACTTCTCAAAACAGAACCAATCCACCCTCTAAGACCTTTGTTTTTCTTTTTTAATCTTCAATATCCTTTGAGGATGATAGATTCTGAAGGACATTTTCTTCTCTAGTTAGAATGCTCAAATAAATGTATCTTTCTCAGTTTCCCTGGCCTTTTGGGTTTATATTTTAAAGTCTTTAGTTAGTTCTGGTCTTTTTCATTAGAAATAATTGGAAGTCCTCTATTCCACTAAATGTCCATTTATTTTCCCTTTTAGTATTATACTCAATTTTTCAGGATATATTCTGCATGATTGGAAGCTGATTTCTTTTGTCTTTTGGCCTATCCCAAGTCTCCCTTGGATTTTTGTAAAACCTGCAAACCTGCCAAATTCCTTTCTGATCTTTACTGTGCTTCCTTGGTGCTAGAACTGGTTCTTGGTTTTTTTTTTTTTTTTTTAATGAATGCTGCACTTTTCTTATCATGAAAAGTCTGGTGTTTTGTTAGTTTCTGAACTTTTCCTTTTCTAGGATTTCTTTCAGAATCACCATGAGTCTATTTTTTTTTTTTTTCTTTCTTTACTTTGTTATGTGGTTCCAATAGTTCTTGGGTTTTTTTTTTTTCCCACAAACTTTCTTGAAACAGTGTCCAACATCCATCCTTTTTGAAAAATCAGGATTTTCTGGGATTATGATAATTCCTAAGTTATCATTCATTATATTTTTGATATCAGTCATCTTTTGTTTTCTTTTTTTTTTTTCCCAGATCATTTAGTTTTCTTCTAATGTTTCTTACTATCTAATAGAATCATATTTTCCATTTGGTCTATTCTAGTTTTCAGGGAGTTTATTTATTAGATAAGGTTTTCCCTTCTTCCCCCCTTTTCTCTCTAATTTATTTCTCCTTATGTTCTTAAGAATATTTCTTTTTTTTTTATCTCCTGCTTCACATCTTAAATCAAGATTTTATATATACATATATAATCCTTGTAGAAAAACCATTTTTTCTTCATTTCTCCTTTTAGTTCTTGATGGAATTAGGTTCAAAATAATTTTGGTTTTTTGCTCAATGTTTTTATTGACTTCTTAATTTCCTCAGGCTTAGTTTTCCTCTGTGGTAGAATGGTTAGTCTCACCCTTGGTCATCTGGGTGCTTCCCAGCCTTCTACCTTCTGTGGATCTTTGGAACTGTGAGGTTCAGAATGGTGGATTTTCAGGGTTTTCTCTGACATCTCAAGATAGGACCCTGGGACCATAGACCCCTTTGGAGAGGGATTTGGGGCCTGGGCTGTCTTGATGTCAGTGCCATTGTTCCCTGCCTGCGTCTGCCCTCAGAACTTCTTAGGCTCTTCACCTTGGAGCTTGTGACTATTTGGAGCTTTCTCAGAGGAGCTCCTGCCACTGCTATCTGTGGAGTATAGAATTTTCAGGCTAACACATGCTCTTGGCCATTCTTTTTCCATTGTCTTTACTGACAGTTTCCTTTCCTAACACATTGAGGTTTTCACAGTTGTGAGATAGAAAACAAAAAAGTCACTATAATTTTGTAACTTTATCTGGTTGGAACTCCAGGTTTTTTTTTTTTTTTTTTCCAGATTAAGTATGGGAATGCTAGATAGTCTGCATAGATCCCTTTCAGGCCATTGTGTTCCTCAGAAGTCTGTTCCATTTTGGAATACTCTTCCTCCTCACCTCTACATCCTTGTTTTTCCTGGCTACCTTTAAGTTCTGTTTTGAAAACCACCTTCTGCAGGAGACTTTCCCAGTCTCCTAGGTGTCTTCCTTTCCTTAAGAAAATGTTTTCTTCCTTCTATTTTGTATATACCTAGTTATTTTCACACAATCACCCCATTAGAATGTAAGCTCTGGGAAAAGAGAATCTTTTTTTGAGGAGATGGTGGATTTTTTTGTATCCCCAGCACTTGGCATTATATCATACTGCCAAGTGATTAGTCTGAGTAGTTGCTGCCAGACTTCTTTATAGTATTTCCAACAATTTTTATCAAATATTCAATTTTTAAAAAAAAGTATTTTATATTGTATGATTGTTGTGTTCCATTGTTTCTGATTCTTCCCTCCATATCTTTTTCTTTGTTGTTAAACTAATTCTGGAAGTGTCATTTTCCCTTTGTCATTACTTTTCATTATTCTTGAAATTCTTAAGTGTTTTATTCTTTAAATGAATTTTATCATTTTGGTTTATGTAAAGCATAATTACAATAATTTGATTTTATTGCAAATTAACTTGTGGTATTATCATTTTTATTGTATTGACAGGACCCAGTGATGATGATTGAATTTTTTTTCCAGCTATTTAAGTTAGCTTTTTTATTATTTAAAGCAGTACTTTGTAATTGGCTGTGTTAACTTATACTTTGTATGATTTCATATATTAATTCCCTAGGTAACTTAGGCATTTTGTGGTTAAGTTGAATGGCATTTCTCTTTTATTATTAAGGATTTGTTACTATCATATAGAAATGCTGTTGATTTTTGAGATTTATTTTGTAGCCTTAAGGCTGCAGAAACTATTGTCTCAGTGTGTTTCTTATTTTTTTGGATTTTCTAAAGAAATAATCACATTTTTTGTGGTTTTCTCCACTTTTTCTGCAATTATGCCTTTAATTTTATTTTTCTTTATTTCATTTTTATCATTTCCAGAACTGTTTAAAATTATAGTGGGGAAAGTGGTAATCCTTGCTTTACTCCTGTATTAAATAAGAAAGCTTCTAGTATATTCCCATTTCATATTCTGTTGGGTTTTTAGGCAGAAACTTTTCTGTGCCCTTCCTTTGTTAGGTCTTCAGCATAAATGAAGTTGTACTTTGTCAAAGGCTTTTTCTGCATCCATTTAGATAATGTGGTTTTGGATTTTAAAAAAAATTGTGATTATGTTTTTATTGTTTCCCTAATATTTAACCATCTTTGCATTGTTATTATGAATTATTTCTTGGATGAAGTGTCATAGTATTTGAAATGCTATTATAGTATTTAAAATTTTTCAGTGTATTTTCATTAGCAACATTTGTCTATGGTTTTCCCATTGTACTTTTTGTTTTGGATCTCTGAATTGATGACTGTTATTATTATTTCTTTTATATTATTAGTGTTTACTATTTGTACTAATTACCAAGTGCTATTATACCAGTTACATGTAAAGATAGTTTTCAACATTCAGTTTTTTTCTTTTTTTTATTTAAAGCTTTTTATTTACAAAACATATGAGTGATTTTTCTACATTGACCTTTGCAAAACTTTTTTTTGTTCCAAGATTTTCCCCTCCTTCCCCCCACCCCCCACCCCTAGATGACAGGTAATCTAATACATGCTAAATATGATAAATTATATGACAAATCCAATATATGTATACATATCTATACAGTTATCTTACTGCACAAGAAACATCAGATCTAGAAAGAGAAGAAAAAAAACAACCTAAGAAGGAAAACAAAATGCATGGAAATATTCACAGAAAGTGTTAAAATGCTGTGGTGTGGTCCACACTCAGTTCCCTCAGGCCTCTCTCTGGATGTATATGACTATCTTCATCGCTGAACAATAGGAACTGGTTTGAATCACATCATTGTTGAAGAGAACCATGCCCATCAGAATTGATCATCATATAGTCTTGTTGCTGTGTATAATGTTCTCCTGATTCTGCTGATTTCACTCAGCATCAGTTCATGCAAGTTTCTCCAGGCCTCTCTGAAATCATCCTGCTGGTCGTTTCTTACAGAACAATAATATTCAATAACATTCATATACTATAATTTATTCAGCCATTTTATTGATGGGCATCCTTTCAAATTCCAGTTTCTTGCCACTACAAAAAGGGCTGCCACAAACCTTCTTGCACATGGGGGTCCCTTTCCCTCCTTTAAAATCTCTTTGGGATATAGGCCCAGTAGAAACACTGCTGGGTCAAATGGTATGCACAGTTTGATCACTTTTTGAGCATAGCTCCAAATTGCTCTCCAGAATGGTTGGATCCATTCACCTTTCCACCAACCAACACTCAGTTTTGTAAAATATTGAGTTCCAAATGTTTTTCTACCTCCGTCCTTTACTTTAAACATCCCCAAGTCAGCAAGTAACTTTATATACATTATACATGTACAATCAATCATTTTATCACATTTCCATATTAGTCATGTTGGGGGGGGCAGAACAAAAAGGAACAATACTTAAGAGAAAAAAGCAAAGAAAAGCAAAACCAAAAAAAGTAAAAATAGAATCTTTAGATTCATATTCAGTCTCCATAGTTCTTTCTCTGGTTGCAAATGGCATTTTTCATCCCAAGTTAAGTCTATGGTACTTGATCATCGGACAGTCTTGCTGTATATGTATATATATGTATATATACTGTGTATAATATTCTTTTGGTTCTGCTCACTAAATTCAGTTATCAGTTCAGGCAAATTTTTTCAGGCTTTTCTGAAATCAGCCTGCTCATCATTTCTTGTAGAATAAATAGTATTACATTAGATTCATTTACCATAATTTATTCAGCCATTCTTCTGTTGATAGGGCATTTACTCAATTTTCAGTTTCTTGCCACCACAAAAAGAGCTGTTACAAATATTTTTGTACATGTGGGTCCTTTCTCCCTCTTTTATGATCTCTTTGGGACACAGACCCAATAGTGACATTGCTAGATCAAAGGATATGCCCCTTTTTATAGCTATTTGGACATAGTTCCAAATTGCTTTCCAGAGTCACAACTACACCAACAAGGCATTAGTGTCCCAGTTTTCCCACATCCCTTCCAATATTTATCATTATTTCTTTCTAGATGACTACTTATTACTGCAGTGTGGTCTATAAAGAATATTTTAATTCTTCCTGCTTTTTTTATATTTATGCCCAATATCAGTGTGCATTAATGCTTGGTAAATTTTTGTAAGACTTTCTTGTAGTGCTAAAAGATAGGTAAACTCTTTATCAGTCATATATAGAAGCCACCCTAAGTCTTGTAGCTCTAATTTCTGTCATAGTTTATTGATTTATTTTTCTTCCTGTTCACCTTTTTGTTCTGAATGACATTAAAATCTTCTCCCATTATTACTCTTTGTCTTGTAATTTATTTAATTTTTCCTTCATATATTTATAGGGCAAGGCTTTTGGAGCATGTGTATAATATTGATATTACTATATTGTTTAGGATTCCTTTCTACAAAATGTAGTTTCCTTTAAAAAAAAAATCTCTTTATGTCCCATTTTCTTTTTGTTTTTTTTCTAGTATATGATTGCAATTCATGCTTTTTTTGCGTCTATCTAAAGTATAGTGGTTAGCTATTGATTTTTATTGTATGTCTTTTTCTTTTAAATAAGCAACAAATGATGGGTCTTTGTTTTCTTATCTAAGTTGACATTCCTTTTAGTTTTATTGTATTGTTTAATCCATTTACACTTAAATTTATTGTTAGGTTTATATTTTCCTCTGCTTTTCTATACTCTTCTCTTCTCCCCAGTTAAGATTCTCCCTCCCCCACTCTCTACTTTCTTCCCTCCCCTCAGTAATGGAAAGGGCAGCCTGGTGACACAGTGAATAAAATGGGACTCAAGAAGACCTGAATTCAAATCCAGTCTGAAAACACATTCAAACTGTGTGACCAGGGGTAAGTCCCTTATTTTTTTGACTCATGGGGATAATAGCACCTAGCTCTCTGGGTTGGGTTGCCCTGAGAATCTAGTGATACAATTGTAAAGCACTTAACACAAGTGCCTGGTTGATAGCAAGCTCTGTATGAGTGTTTGCTATAATATAATTATGAAGAAAATATTTTGTCTTTTTCAGTTATTTTATCTTTATATACTTCCCACTAGCTTTTTTCAACTTGCCCTCAGACATTGCTAGTCTTGTCATCTGATTTGTAATTTCTTTCCCTGATTCTGGAGTTTTGCTTAATCAGTTATTTTTTTTTCTTTTATCTAAGTATTTATCTTTTCTTATCTTTTTTCCACTTATTCAGGTAAGTAGTTAGATACTCTTTTCACTTTTTTTTTTTAAATTTCTGCAACTTTTTCTAAAAACATTTATTTTCTTGTGCTCTTCATAATTCACCTTCTCTTTCTGTCATTTCTATCTAGACTTTTAGGATGATACTTAGCTTTTCAGATTGTTATCCTTGGTTTTAAATTTTTGCCTTTTGGAGTATCATATTCCCAAATGTCTGTTTTTTAGTTGTGTTACTCAGTCTAGTTCCTTGCTTTCTTTTGGATGTGTGTAGCTTTTTTTTTTTTGGATATGGTAGCTTTGAATTTTGTTTATAACATTCCTTGAATCTTTCCTTTTTGGAGGTGATCAGTTTATTTTTTGTTTACATTGCCCTTTGCTTCTAAGATCTCTGGGCAGTTTTTATTTAGGATTTTTTGAGATATAATTCTGTTTTTGTGGTTTTGTTTTGTTTTAAAATCATGACTTTCCAAGGGTTGATGTGATTTTGGGTTGATCTTCTTTCACTTGACCTTTTTTTCATTGTTAAGCATGTTGCATTAGTGGTTAGCACTACTGTTCCCTGGCTCTGGATTTGACTACTGCTGCTTTTCAGGGACTTTCAAGGTCTCTACCCTTGGCCTTTTGAACACTTTGGGGCCATCTTATTACCTTGGAATTTCCCCTCCTATCTTGTTGCCTTTAGATACAGAATCTTGCAAGGATGCACACACCCTGCCTCTTATCAAGGTGGCATTGACTTTTTGTATTGTTGTGAGATGGGACCTGATGGGCCTCTCTCCGCCTTCAGGGGTCTTGGCAGAGTCCCTCAGTTTCTTTTCTTGATGCTTCTCTTGAGGTTTTCATGACCCTGCTGTGTCTTGGTTCTCCTTTTCTCCAATGGGTCTTTATCAGTCATGCCATCTAACCATTGGTGTCCCTGCTGGGCTATATTGTCTTCTCTCTGAAGAACTAATCAGCTCCCATGCATTCAGCTCCCATGCATTGCAGTATGGGCTCTGTGTTAATGATCTTGAGATGTACTTATCCAGCTCTCTCATCTCTCTCCTTCCATTCTCACATTTCCACAACAGAAATGAAAGTTTTCCCTAAATTTTTCCTGGCCTTTATCAGGTCTAGTGCCTTCCTTCTGTTGATTATTTCCATTTTATCCTGTACATATTATTTGTACGTTATTTATGTAGACTCTTTCCCACTGGATTGAGCTACTTAAGAGCAATGATTGTCTTTTGCCTTTCTTTGTATCCCTAGAGCTTGACACAATTCTTGATGCATAGTAGGCATGTAATAAACGTTTATTAACTCACTGAGCTTAAGTTGGAGACACTATTGCTGATGCAGTGAACTATTATATTGACCATTCTTTTCAGTAGTTTTCCCACTTGCATCTGACTCTTTGTTGACTCTATCTGGGGTTCTCTTGGCAGAGATACTGGAGAGGTTTGCCATTTCGTTCTCCAGCATATTTTACAGATGAGAAAAATGAGGCAAACAGGGTAAAATAACTCGCCTGGGTCACCCAGGTGAGTGTCTGACACCAGATTTGAATTCAGAAAGATGAGTCTTCCTGACTTCAAGCCCAGAATTCTATTCACTAATCCACTTAACTGCCTGGTAACCAGCTGTTCTACTTCTCAACAATGTCTTTTTATTATTGTCTTTTTATTTAAAGTTAATATTTTATGTTCCCCTAATTAAATGTCATGCTGTGAAAGAAAACACAGACAAACTGCCTTCCCCTTCCTCTCAAATAAAGAAAAAATACCTTCAGTCTTCTTCATCCAAGCTTTATCAGCTCTGGAGGTGGATAACATTTTTCATTAGAAGTCCTTCAGAAAAAAAAAAATAGTTCTTCAGAATTTTCTTGGATTGTATTGTTGAGAATAGCTAATATATTCATAGTATATCATACAATATTGCTCTTACTGTATACACAGTTCTTCTGGTCCTGCTCATTTTGCTTTGCATCAGTTCATATAAATCTTTCCAAGTTTATTTAAGATAATTTTGCTCATCATTTCTTAAAGCACAATAATATTCCATCACAATCACATATGACAATTTATTTAGTCATTTTCCTCTATTTCCAATTCTTTACTACCATTAAAAGAACTGCTATAAATATACAAAATATACAAAAAAATACAAAAATATATTTAGTTTTTTATCTCTTTGGAATACAAACCTAGTAGTGGTATTGTTTGTTCAAAGTATATATATGGTTTTATAGCATAGTTCCTAATTGCTCTCCAGAATGGTTGATTCAGTATACAACCTAAATAGCATTGCACAACTTCACCAGTAGTGCATTAGTATTTTAATTTTCCCACATCCTTTCTAACATTTCTTGTTTCCTTTTCTGTTATATTAGCCAATATGATGATTTCTCTAATCAATTATGATTTAGAGCACTTTTTGAAATGATTATACATATTTTTAATTATTTTGACTGAAAACTGTTCTTATCCTCAGACTATTTATCCATTCAGAAATGGGTCTTCTATAAATTTGGCTCAGTTTTCTGTATATTTGAAAAATGAAGGTCTTTATCAGAAACTTGGCTTTATATATTTTTTATCACAATAGTTTTGTATTTTCCCTCCATTTTATTTTTCCCTGGTTTATCCTTCTTTTCTCTCTCTCTCTCTCTCTCTCTCTCTCTCTCTCTCTCTCTCTCTCTCTCTC
>JAJPUD010008059.1:16014-54046 GCA_023553655.1 Myrmecobius fasciatus
CTCTCTCTCTCTCTCTCTCTCTCTCTCTCTCTCTCTCTCTCTCTCTCCCCCTCTCCCCCTCCCCCCCTCCTTTCACTCTGTTAAATCTTCCCTCCCTTCTGTCAGTCCCCACTCTCACTTCCCTACCCCCTTATCCTCTTCCCCTATAAATTTCTACACCCAACTGAGTATATATGTTATTCTCTATTTGAGCTAGTATCAGTAAGAGAAGATTCATGCTTTGGGGCATCCCTTCCCACTTCTTCCCCAACCTTCTCTCCCCTCCCCCTGCAATCCCCCATTTTCTTTTCTATTAATATAAAATCTCTTTTATGTCTCATAAGCTGCTCCATTTTACCCCTTCCTTTTTCCTTTTCTCAGTGTGTTCTTTTTTCTCACCCCTTAATTTTTTTATATAATCATCCCATCATATTCAACACAAACTCTCGTGCCCTCTGTCTATATATATATTTCTAACTGCCTTCATAATGAAAAAGTTTTTAGGGGTTACAAGTATCATTTTCCCCACGGAGGGATGTAAACAGTTTAACTTTATTGAATCCCTTAAAATTTCTCTTTCTTATTTAACCTTTCTATGCTTTTTTTTTTTTGGCTGAGGTATTTGAGGTTAAGTGACTTGCCCAGGGTCACACAGCTAGGGAATGTTAAGTGTCTGAGGCCAGATTTGAACTCAGGTCCTCCTGACTTCAAGGCTGGTGCTCTATCCACTGCACCACCTAGCTGCCCCCTTTCTATGCTTTTTTTGAGCCTTGTATTTGAAAGTCAAATTTCTTACTCAACTCCGGTTTTTTCATCCAGAATGCCAGAAAGTCTTCAATTTCATTGAATTTCCAGCTGTCATCTTCTAAGGATTATATACTCAGTTTTGCTGGATAGGCAATTCTTGGTTGTAATCCCAGCTCTTTTGCCCTCCGGAATATTCTAACCCTCTGATCCTTTAATGTAGAAACTACTAAATCTTGTTGCTCTGACTATGGCTTCCTGATATTTGAATTGTTTCTTTTTTGAATGCAGTATTTTCTCTTTGACTTGGGATTTCTGGAATTTGGCTATAACATTCCTGAGTTTTCATTTTGGGATCTCTTTTTGGAGATGATCAGTTTTTCAATTTCTATTAGGATAGTTTTTCTTGGTAAGTTCTTAAAAGATAATGTCTAGGCTTTTTTTTTTTTTTTTTTTTTTTTGATCATGACTTTCAGATATCTCAGTAATTTTAAAATTATCTCTCCTGGATGTTTGTGAGGTCAGTTCTTTTTCCAATGAAATATTTCACATTTTCATATTTTCATTTTGATTTTGTTTTATTGTTTCTTGATGTTGTAGAAAATCAGTAGCTTCCACTTGCCCAATTCTAATTTTTAAGTGATTATTTTCTTTCTTTTTTAAAAAAAATTAATTTCTTCATGAGATTTTGCACTTTCTTTTCCATTTGGTCACTTCCACGTTTTTTTTTTTCTTTTTACTTTTTGCTGAGGCAATTGGGGTTAAATGACTTGCCCAGGGTCACACAGCTAGGGAATGTTAAGTGTCTGCAACCAGATTTGAACTCAGGTCCTCCTGACTTCAAGGCTGGTACTCTATTCACTGTGCCACCTAGCTGCCCCGGTCTCTTCCACTTTTTAAAGTGATATGTTCTTCCCTGGATTTTTGTAACACTTTTTGCATTTGGTCAAATCTCTTTTAAAGGAGTTCTTTTCTTCAGTGAATTTTTGCGTATCTATTTAATTTGGTTAATTCTGTTTTTCAAAGCATTCTTTTCTTCATTGGATTTTTCTACCTCTTTTACTATTTGGCCTATTCTCTTTTTTAAGGTAGTTTTCTTTAAGTGTCTCCTTTACCAAGCTCTTGACTCTTTCTTTATAATTTTCTTACATCATTCTCATTTCTCTTCCCAACTTTTCCTCTACCTCTCTTGATTTTTAAAATCATTTTTGAGCTCTTTCATGGCCTGAAACCAATTCATATTTTTCTTGAGGCTAGGAATGTTTTGATTTTGTTGTCATCTTCTAAGTTTGTTTTGCTCTTTCTAATCACCATTGCAATTTTCTATACTCAGAATCTTTTTCTGCTATTTACTTGTTTTCCAGACTATTTCTTGACTTTTAACTCTATACTAAAATGGGGCTTTTATTCTGGAATAGAGGGGACACTGTCTCATGCTTCATGTTTTTTTGTGCAGTTGTTTTCAGGAGTAATTCTGGGAATAAGTTTTAATTTTTCGAAGGTGGGTATAATCTAGAGAGAGGTTTACAATTCTCCTGTATCGTGCACTAATCTATGAGCACTTTGGAACTGTGGCCAGGTTTGAACCATAAACTCTGATGTGCTAGTGCTTCTCCTCCTTGAGAGTATGACTCAGATCCAAATATGGGCAAAGGTAAGAGTCCTGTCCCAGGTGCCAGCAGAGGGACCCTTTAATCTCTTTCTAACTAGTTGTTTGACCTTCTGGAGATCTGGAAACTATCACTGCTGCCACTTGATTTCAGTCACTCTCAAATTCTGCTTCTGATTTGCTGGGGTCTGGTCTGCATTGATGTGGCCTTCACTGCACTGCACTCTATTCTCACCCTGCTGCGACAGACCTCTTCTGCTGATCTTCTAAGTTGTCTTGGGCTGGAAAATTGTTTCAGCCTGTCCTTTTTTTTTTGGCTTCTGCCACTCTAGAATTTGTTTGGGTGCATTACTTAAAGGTTTTTGAATTGGTTTAGGGGAGAGCTCAGGAAGTCCCTGCCTTTTTTCTGCTCTCTTGGCTCTATCCATCTCAGCAATTATTACAAAAAGAAATTTCCCAAGATACTTATGTTTCTGTTAAACACTTAATTTGCATTTAGTATTCATAGAATTTTAGCTGGAAGGGACCTCAAAATCATCTGGTCATATCTATAGATTGGGAAATTGAGTTGTAGAGAATTTAAGGGATTTTCCCAGTTATCATACAGGTAGTAGTAATTGACTGTACTTGAATTCCATCCCAAGTCCTCTTACTGCAAACTACATACTCTTTCTGCTGTAGTACTTTGCAAACTCCACTTAAGGCATTTTACTTCATCCTTCTTAGTAAGAAGTTTAAGACCTGGTAGCTTATGGAAGGCTTTGTTTGTAAAACCTTAGGGAAGCAGTGCTCATTAAGAATCTTCTTTGGTTCAACTAAGAACAAATCATGCAAAATTATCTTTTATTTTTCCTTTTAAGGGCTAATAGATTAAGAAAATGCCAAAGAAATCATCATCATTATCGCGTTGACTGGAATTTATATATTTTAAGGTTTATACAGTCATTTAAATTTTGAAACAGCTGTGAAGTACTGTTATCTTCATTTTAACAGATGAGAAAACTAACTCAGTAGTATTAAGTGGTGTTGTTGGAAGCTATTTGGAAACTGGATTTAAAATCAGCTCTTTCTGAAAGTCTAGCACTTTACTCTTGTATCACACTTTTTCATTATATATATTTGGATTTTGTCAAAGTATTTGACAAAGCCTTCAGTGATATGTCATTGTAGGGAAATTGGAGAAGAGTTAAATAATAGAATTATTTGGATTTAAAAATTGATGAACAGCTCTAGGGAAAGCCCTTCAAACTACTAATCAGCTTCCACCTATGAGATAGAAGAGCCAGACTCAAGGTATCGTAAGGGAGATAAAAGAAGGTGGCATGCCCTAGGTAACTGAAAGCACCGTCACCACCTCAGCCACTACCAAAACTCATATCCTAGTGGTCTGAACCTTGGATTCAGGATCTGTGATCCCTGGACCTTGGGAAGAGCCTTGGAAATTGCAGTGCTGCCAAGACTAGTTTTCCCCCTTTTCAGCTTGGGCTCTACAACCTTTAATTAGGTGAGTAGAAAGGGGGAGGAAGGAAGAAATCACCTTTCTCCTCCACTGCCACTTTTGGGCAGGTAAACTTGTGTCCTCAGACTGTTAGCATTCCTGGATCACCAGTCCTAGATTAACTCAACTCTTAAAATTATCTTGTGAAGCAACCAATCTCTGTGAAGATAACAGCCTAGTAACTGCTTCTGCAGGTGCTGCAGCCCCTACCTTTTCAGAAGCTATAGCTAATGAAAACTTTGCCACCATAGCCCTTGGCATTGTCACCTAGTTAAACAAGAAATGAATGATTATCAGAAATGATATTAAAAATGTATATATTTTACTGCTATACCCAGAAGAATAAAGGGATCTTCACTTGAATATCTTTCAATTGAAAGGCAGAAATTTCTAAGTGTTTGTCACCTAAGTGCTTGTCACACTACTTTGAAGATAGCAAGCATTTGATAAATGCTTTTTCATTCCTTGTGTTAACTTATAGGCTAGTTGTTTCCTCCATTATATTAAAAGTTCCTTGGGGAATTGGACTTTTTTTTTTATCTCTTTATCCTCAATGCCTGGCATAAAATAGGCATTTAATGAATGAATGTTTATTGATTGATTGATATGCCAGAGAACCTTCCTTCCCCATATATGATGAGTCTGTCCTGTTCAGTATTTTTATCAACTATTTAGATGAAAATGTTGAAGATATACTTACCAGATTTGCAGATCTCACAAGTGATGGGGTAATTTATTTGTGATAACAGAATTGAGATTGAGAAAAGAAATATAAAATTTACATTGAGGAACTGGAATTAGTGATATATAACAAAAGGAATATAATTTTGTACTTAGTTTTTATTTTAAGTCAGTCTTAGGGACTTTAGTTAACTGAAAGCTCAGTGTGAGTACTTTTATAAATAAATTTTATAATGTAACTTGGCCCAGGGTGGAAGGGGAAGGAGGAGGAATGTGAAATTTTCGTGTTTATTTGAGTGGAAGGATTTTAAACATTAGAACACAGTCTTTTCATCTTTTGGATCAAGGAAACTTGAGACCCAGAGAGATGAAATGACTTGTTCACGGTCCTAGTGAGAACACGATCTGCTGAATCTCAGTCCAGTGCATAAATAACAGTATTGAATACAAAATAAAGGCAATTATAGTAGTAGATGTATTTTGCATTTGTAAGACCATAACTTGGAATATTATGCTTAACCCCACTTTGATAAGCTGGAGTTTGTTATTAAATTTCTAATGTGTCTCAGGCACCCTTTGCTAAATGCTGGGATTACAAAAATGCATAAGCCAATTTAATGGGTGAGACAGTAAGCAAGTATTATGTAAGCCATAAAAAGGACAAATAAATAAATAAGAGAGGTTAAGACACTAGAAGTGTGTGATGAACACTTAGGGTTTCCTTTCCTAGGCAAATGGGATTTTTGTTGAGACTTAACAGACATCAAGGAAGTGAATAGATGGAGAAATGAAGAGAAAGGACATTCATAATGATATTGGTAAAGAGAAGAAAAAACAATTATGATTTATTGATGATAATGGTAGTACATTTGAAAATTTCTGTGGAATCAGTAGAAATACTAATTGAGACAATGGCTTAGCAGAGTTCCTGTTTACAAAATTGACCCTCCCAAAAAAAAATCAATATCGTTTCTTCAGTAGTAAATAAAAAAACCTAAAAATGAAACTAGAAAGGGAAATCCCAATTACACAATGCATAAAATATCTGAAGATTGACCTACAAAAAGACTGTGTTTATTCAATTAGAAAATGCTCCTAAAAGAAATAAAGAAAACTTGAAATATTTGGAGGATTATTTAATACTCATAAGTAGGTCATGCCAATATGATAAAAATGACTGCTTCCAAAGTTACTTTACATTTTTAATACTAGACCAATTCAATTGTGAAAGAGAAACATTGTAAAACTTGATAAAGTTTGGGAAATCATTTGAAAAAAATTCCCCCCCCCCCCAAATCAAGTACTTCTCTTCTTATTCTAAGTGTACTGATTTTATTATCACAATTTTTTTTTCTGTTTTATGTATAATTATTTTATCTTTTATAATTGCTTCCATCCCATATTCAATTAAGAATGTTTTCCACTTATAGTTGTAAAAGGTAGATGATTAGTTTCTCTTCCAATTTCTTTTATAGTATGATCTTTAATAAATCACATTCATTTGGAATGTATTGTGAAATATAAATAGTTAGTCTTAAGTAATTTCATTCATATAATTTTCCAGTTTTCCCAACTTAAAAAACAAACAAACATATAAAGGTTTCTTTTTTCTCTAGAGTGAATTGTCCAAAATAGATGTGTTAAGGCCATGGCATTTAAAAAAAAAAAAAAAAAAAAAGCTCATATCAAAAGCCAGTGATGTTTATAGTCTGGAGAAGAGAAGACATAATATCTGTCTTCACGTATTTTTAAAGACAAGTCTTATCTGAACTTGTTTCCAGGGCCCAGAAGTAACAAGCAGATTCTCAAGAATTGAGAGATTGTCTGATCACCTTCTCTAACTCATAGTATTGGCAACTACAATAGAGCATAGTTTTAGTTTATTGTAAGGAAGAAGTTTCTAAGAACTGTTGAACAGTCCAAAAATAAAAGTGGTTGTCTAATGGGTGAATTCTCTGTCGCTGGAGGCATCAAAGCAGAAACTGGATTTACCTGTGATATTGGAGAATTCTTACAAGTAAAGGAAGATTGGACTAGGTGATCTCAAGGGCCCATTACATTGCATAGATTCTACAATTGAGTTATCACTCACTTTTCTGAGTTTACACAGCATTTTTATGTAATATTTTTCTACTGGGACAAGTGCTAAGTAAAGTTTATAAGGAGATCGTTATACCTCTGATTGTACAATTGAATTGCTTTGGCACTAGTGAAGGATGTCCATTTTCTTATTTATATACTTTTCAGGAGAACTTGAGTTCAACTCCTTGCTCCTAACATAATAGCTATGTGATATGACCTTATATCACCCTCCATCCCCCCAGGAAACCAGACTATATGTGAGTTGTTGATAAACTGCTAATCTGCATTGGAGTTCACCATAGATCTGATTAAAATAGAGTACTTTCATCTTACTTCCTTGTGACCATTGGCATGTATAATAATTAGTATTAAGAAAAAAATAGTATCTATCATTTGTATAGTGCTTCAAGGTTTATAAAATGCTTTTCATATGCTCTCTCATTTGATCCTAACAAGAACTCTTTGGTACTATTATTAATTTTACAGTGAAGAAAATAAGGCTGAGAAAGGTTATATGACTTGCGCAGGATCATATAGCTAGTAAGTATCGAAGACAGAATTTGAATTTGGGTCTTCCTGACTCCAGGGCTGGCACTCTGTTCACCGACTGCACAACCCAGCATCTGTGAGACAGTTGAGGTAGTCTGTGACTGAAACATAGTCAAGCCAAGCCTCCCACGGAAGAAATAACTGACTAATATAATCCCTTATTTTATAAAAATTTGTATTGTAAGGTATAAGTTCTGTTTATTTAACCTAAAAAAAAGTAAGTCTTAAATTTGTTTCAAATAATCCTAAACTTCTCATTCAAAGAGTTTTCAGGACAGATTATATTTTTTTAATTTATTTTTTATTTATTTTATTATTATTTTTTATTTTTTTATTAATACTTTTTATTTGCAAAACATATGTATGGGTAATTCCTAAACATTAATCCTTACAAAGCTTTCTGTTACAAATTTTTCCCCCCTACTCCCCACCCCTCCCCTAGATAGCAGGATATCCACTACATGATAATTATGTTAGAATACTTAAATCAAATATATGTGTAGTTATTGCCACACATCATTTTTTTGTTCAGGAGAAACCATATCTATAAGAGAGAATAATCCGATAAAGGAAATACAATGTAAGCAAACATCAATAGAGAACATGAAAATGTTATGTTGTGGTCCACATTTCACATCCCTCTCTCTAGGTGTATATGGCCTTCTTCACTAAACAATTGTAATTGGTTTGAAGCATTTCATTGTTGAAGAGAGTCATGTCCATTAGAACTGATCCTCATATAATACTGTTGTTGCTGTGTACAACGATCTCCTGGTTCTGCTCATCTCACTCAGCATCAGTTCATGCAAGTCTCTCCAGGCCTCTCTGAAATCGCAGGACAGATTATATTATGTTTAGATGAAAATACATACTGTTGAAGTGTGAAATTGTAATTTAGTACAGGAAGGCAAATCTGGAAAATTTTTAGAAATTGAAATAGCCTTTTACAATTTATAAAACACATATATTTGAATTAGGATCCCTGAGTTCTAGTCCTAATTCTACTACTAACCATCTAACCTTACTATGCCTTAAGTTTCTTCTTTTGTAAGGTAAGTGTTAGACTAAATTATTTTGAGGATCCTTTCTACCTCTAAAAATGCCTTTTTCTCTATTAAATATGGTACATTTAATAGATAAATGACAAAATTGTATGTGAAAATATGAGTCATTATCTTATAAGGTATTAAAATTAAATAGATTAAGCATTTATTAAACACAGTGTTAGCCACTATAGGGAAACATAAAAATCAACAAGACAATCCCTGCCCTCAAGAATTTAATTTTGGAGCTTGACAACAAAAGGACATTGGAAAGGGATAAGAAAGGTACCTTTATGGATGTGGCAAGGAGACTGTGGAAGTTTAATAGTGATCTATTTTCTGGCTATTTAAAACAAACAACTCACCTATTAAATAGTCCAGGGGTAGCCAGCATTGTATTCTAGTTTTTGTTGGGATGGAGTTGTGTTGGTTGTTGTTGTTGGTAATGGTCCTTCATTTTCAAAGAGGATCGTGATATCAGGGAGGTGATGCTGTGATATGCAAGTGAATTGGATTTAAGTGAGGTAGAGCAAAGTCATAAGCCTCACTCCCACCTGGAGCCATCTGGGTCTGGTGGCAAGTCATAGATCAGGACTATCAGAGATGGTCCCAGAGACAGTGGGAGGAGACCTTTGCCTTTTTAAGGTGAGGTAAGATCTTTAACATGTCTCAGTTTGACTGAAGCAATGCCCATTCGGTGATTAAGGCTGTGTAAGAATTGGGAGAAAGAATGGTTTCTTGGCATGGAGATTTTAGTGAGACTATGAATGGCTTGGGCTTGACAGTAGAGAATAGAATCCTAGCATTGGGAAAGTGCTGGAATGAATAATTTAAAAAGTACTATAAAAGTAATATTAACACTGCAATACCCTGAGTGCCACAGAACTGGCAGTTGTTGGCAACTTTCTCATATCAGTGTGGTCTAGTGCAAAACTTCTTTTTTTTTTTTAATTAAAGCTTTTTATTTGCATAACATATGTATGGGTAGTTCCTCAACACTGATCCTTACAAAGCTTTCCATTACAAATTTTCCCCCCAGTCCCCTCCTCTCCCCTAGATGGCAGGAAGTCCACTACATGTTAATTATATTAAAATGCTTGACAAGTCGAATATATGTATACATATTTCCATACTTATCTTGCTGTGCAAGAACAATTGTATCTACATGAACAAAAAATATCTGAGAAAGGAAACCCAATGCAAGCAAACATCGATAGAGATCATGGAAATGATATGTTGTGGTCCACATTTCATATCCCTCTCTCTGGGTGTATATGGCTTTCTTCACTGAACAATTGGAACTGGTTTGAGACTTTTCATTGTTGAAGAGAGCCATGTCCATCATAATTGATCATCATATAATATTGTTGTTGCTGTGTATATTGATCTCCTGGTTTTGCTCACTTCACTCAGCATCAGTTCATGCAAGTCTCTTCAGGCCTCTTTGAAATCACCCTGCTGGTCGTTTCTTACAGAGCAATAATATTCCATAACATTCATATACCATAATTTATTCAGCCATTCTCCAATTGAAGGGCATCCATTCAATTTCCAGTTTCTAGCCACTACAAAAAGGGCTGCCACAAACATTCTTGCACATGTGGGGCCCTTTCCTTCCTTTATGATTTCTTTGGGATATAGGCCCAATAGGAATGCTGCTGGGTCAAAGGGTATGCACAGTTTGATAACTTTTTGAGCATAGTTCCAAATTGCTCTCCAGAATGGCTGGATCCATTCACAGTTCCACCAACAATGCATCAGTGTCGTCCCAGCCTTCCCACAATCCCTCCAACATTCATCATTAACTTTTCCTGTCATTTTAGCCAATCTGACGGTGTGTAGTGGTACCTCAGAGTTGTCTTGATTTGCATTTCTCTGATCAATGTATGTTCCTCTAATTTGCTTACAATATCACTCTTTATATCTAAATCATGAACCCATTTAGATCTTATCTTGGTATGTGGTGTTAGGTATGGTCAAGCCCTAATTTCTTCCACACTAGTTTCCAATTTTCCCAGCAGTTTTTGCTGAATAGTGACTACTTATCCCAAAAGCTGGGGTCTTTGGGTTTATCAAACACTAAATTTAGTGCAAAACTTCTTAAACTATGAGTTGCTACCCCACATGGACACATGTAACTCAATGTAGGGGTCATGAAAAATTTGGCAACAGTAAAAGATTTCAGAACACAACCACGCAAAATTAATTTGAAATCAAATGTGTAATAAATCTGAGATGTTTCTGGCAGTGCTTGCCCCTGTTGCATTGAGTGACTTCACTGCCGCCTTGTTTCTGAACACAGCGTGCACACTTTGCACTGTGCATGCACAAATGCTGTCAGAAACATTTTGGCTCAGATTTGAGATGGGATCATGTAAAAATTTCTTAGGAGAAAAGGGATTGTAGGTGGAAAAAGTTTAATAAAAGTTCTGGTCTAGTGAATTGTCGGAAGTCAGGCTGAATTGTGGACTCTGCTACAATATATCTTTGTGGTGTTTTTGAAGTCACTTAACTTCTTAGTCTTATCTGCTTCTCTGTGAAATGAGAAATGTAATACCTATGCTATTTACTTAATGGGAAGATAATGGTAGAGAGTATTTGTGAAAGTTCTCTACTAGAAGATCATTGTAAAAAGGCACTGTTACTGTTTTTGACAAATTTAGTCCTATCTCAGCATAGCTACTTGCTACCATGACTCTATTCCTTCCAATTTTGAAAGAAGTTGTTTGATTTTCCTCAGATTTGGTATACTACTAAGTGGTATCTAGTTGCATCTGGTTACTCTGAAGTTTTGCAACAAAGTCCCATGTTGACACAGTTCCTTTGTTACACTTAAATATATGTTTTGTTCAGCAAGATTCTAGGGTAATCCGGAAAAGAAAGGCATATCCA
Source organism: Myrmecobius fasciatus (assembly GCA_023553655.1). NCBI lineage: Eukaryota > Metazoa > Chordata > Mammalia > Dasyuromorphia > Myrmecobiidae > Myrmecobius > Myrmecobius fasciatus. The sequence goes on from JAJPUD010008059.1 coordinate 27,092, forward strand.
TAGATAGTAAATTTTCAGTGGTGTTTTACTCTTTGTAACTCCATTAGGGTTTTTACTGGCAGAGATAGTGGAGTGCTTTGCCATTTTTCCAGCTCATTTTCCAGATGAAGATACTGCAGCAAATAGGGTTAAATGACTTGTCTAGGGTTGCACATCCAATAAATGAGGCTGGATTTGAATTTGGGAAGAAGAGCCTTTCTTACTCCAGGTCTAGCACTCTCTCCACCCGTGCCACCTAGAGCCCTAACTAAACATTTAGGAAGCTGGGCTGGCATATAATGAACAAAACACTTTGTGTGGAGTGATAAGGTATAAGAAATGGTGTATTTAAATCCCTCAAAGGGACTCTGTGGCACATCTTGAATTACATATACAGTTATTAATTATGTAACCTGGTCAAATCACTCAACCTTTTAGTGGCGTATATTCTTCATCTGTAAAATGGGACAGTAATTTTTGTACTACCTACTCATAAATGTTTGAAGAATGTTCTTTGTAAAGCTTAGAGCTATTATTAACCATTAGCAAAGGCATTACAGCCAAAACATTTATTAAATGTTGTTGAAGAGGAAGACCATTTTATGAATAGGGGACAAAGAAAATGCCTGGAGGAATGGGCACCTTACTTGGAAAAGAACATAGAGGCCAATGTCACTACATTGCAGCATACTTGGTGGGGTGGGTTAGTGGGTGAGTAAGTTGGAAGAAGACTAGAAAAGTTCTTGGGAGGGGAGGGGTCGATTCATGTTATTGAAGGCTTTATTGAATTTCAGACATAAGATTTATATTTGGTCCTGCAGGCAATAGGGAGACACTGGAGTTTATTAAATAGGGAGGTAAAATGACTAGACCCTTTGATAATTCAGTAGAGGTGATGAGGGCCTGCACCTGGATGGTAGTTGGTGTTGGATGAGAGAATAGTTGTACAGGAAAGATGTTATGAAGGTAAAATTGACTGGCCTTAGCCACAGATTGGATATTGGGAGTGAGAGAGAAGAACTGAAGGTGACATCTAGGTTGTGAACCTGGATGACTGGGAGTTTGGTGGTACCTTCTATGGTAACAGGGAAGGGTTTGAAGGAAAAGGTAAGTAAAGTTTTGGATTTGTTGAGTTCAGGATATCTACAAGATATTTAGTTTGAGATGATCAGTATGCAGATGGAGATGCTACTCATCTGTGAAAGCTAATAAGATCACCAAGTGTAATAGAATAAAGGTTCAAGAGAAGAGGCCCTTAGAGCCTTTTTGGATATCCATAGTTGGTGGAGGCTGATACTCAAAACTTCCTAAGTACTCTGTTGTCTCTCCCCTCTGATTGGAGGGCAGAGCAAAAAACTCTTTTCAAAGCCTTCCTTTATAGGGAGTTCAGAATTTCCAGATCTTTATTTTCCATTAGCTATTCTGCACATCATACACCGTGTTTTGCCTCTCCCACTTCATCTTCCTTTTCTGTATTATCTTCCACTATTAGATTGTGAGCTCTGAGGGCAGGGACTGTCTTTTTCTGTCTTTCTTTTTCTTATTTGTAACCCCAGTGCTTAATACAGTGCCTGGCACATAAGTGCTAAATAATTAATTACTGACTACAATGTTTTATTCTTTGTTACTCTGGGTAAAGAAGCAGGAAGAGGAATGTTCAGAGATGAAGGTGATGTAAAAACAAATATATCAATATAAATATTATTTATCTCATTTGGTCTCTTGTTGTACAGGAATCATTTTATTCTTTGATTCTGTATCATACACTCCATAACTATTATTTCAAACCATTTCTTTTTTTCTTCAGTCTTTTACTCTTCTTCCATCTCTTTTGCAGAGAACAAATTCCTTGCCTCTTAGGTACTGAGAAAATCAAGGTAATTCATTTTGAGCTTTCTTATCTCTCTCACTCCCTGTACCTCAAAACACTTCCACACTTTTTCTCATCTTTTCCTCCTTTATTCCTTTCTCAAAAAAGTAAGGAATACTCTCTAATTGTTTTCTAGGAGCTTTCCTGTATTGATCATTTCTTTTATTTTCTTTTTTTGGTAAACCTATATCCTTAAATCTTTCCCAACGAGTATATCCTATCTTTAAAAAACTTTTTATTTGGCCCTACATATTGTCATCCCATCTCCCCTTTCTTTCATTGCCACACTCCTACAAAGAATTGACTGTATGCTAACTCTGCTGTTTTTTTTTTTAATTACCTTCTCTTTGATCTTGTATAATCTGACTTCTGACCCCAGCACTAACTAAAATTGCTCTCCTAGGTACTAATGTAAGCTTTACCTCTGTAGCTCTTGTATTATGATTAATTAGTTTCTGTCTGAACCTGTTTTAAGGAAAAGCCCTCCTCTCTTCCCCCACAAGCCCAGCCATATCTTCCTTTTTCTCTAGGAACCATTCCTGCCTGACTCTTCAGACTTTTCTCTGCCATACTCCAGAAATCTTCTTAACCCATAACTTCATTCTACCCTTAGATCCTTATAATGGAATTTTACTGCCTTTGTTTCCCTCTTCTGATTTGGTTGGTTCTTCTCAGCATCATCCAGGCCAGCCATGTCTTCCTTTCTCTTCTTCCATTCCTAATACATCCCTCTTCCCCTTTTTTCAGGTTCCATTTATGTGTTATCACGTTACCTAGTTTGTTGATGCACTGTTCCAAAACAAACCTTCTTCTCTTAGTGATGACTTTTTTGGTATATGTGTGTGTGTGTAACACACACACACAAGATCCATTTATAAAACTGAACAAAAGTCCCTAAATCTTTTAATTCCATTCTAATAAACATTGGGTTTATTCCTTTTGGGTCCCTTCTTTTAAACAATACTGCTTCTACTTGGTTTTTCCTAGTAGCCAAATTAGGCAAATAGAGGGAAGGGAGGAAAGGAAGATTAGCCACCTGTGTCTCTTGACAGGCACAGTCCTTAGCTCAAAAATATTTCTTGTGTCTTCTACCATTCCATCTATCATTTGAAAGGTTAATTTTTATGGAAGCATTTTTTTTATAAAAATTTATACAAGGGAAATCCTTAGGAAAAAAAGGAAATATTGCCAACAGTGTCCAACTTGATCTTTTTCTCTTTCCTCCTGATTTCTCTATGTGTTTATTGTCTAAGTATTGATGAATTCCCTTTGTCAAGAGGGAAACCATTAGCATACCTCATTGGTAGTTATGCATGTTAATGCATTTTGTGACTATATTAGGTAGAGTTTAGCTAACTATTGAGTCAGAACCTGAATTTGAGTCCTGCCTTAGGTAATTAGTCGCTATTTGACAAGGCTTCTGGGAGGATCAAATGAAATTTTATCTATCTATCTATCTACATATAGATACATATACATATATATACACACAGAGCTTTGAGAAACTTAAAAACTTTGTTAATATTGTTCTGTTAAACTATACATGTAGAAATGTACATGTAACATTTTCCTTGTTATCTTCTATGATCTTTAAATATTAATTTAAATAAGCTGGAAAAACATACATTTTAAAATGCCACAATTAAAAAATATAGTAAAATACTTATGCTACCACTTATAACAATAACTAACATTTATATGCCATGTTGCTTCACTTATACTTACTGTGTACCAGGCACTGTGCTAAGTGCTTCATAATAATCTCATTTTATCCTCATGACAAGTCTGAGAGCCTGTGCTTTTGTCCCTATTTTGCAGATGAGCAAACTGAGGCAAGTGGTGGTTAAGTGACTTTACCCAGGGTCACAGCTAGTAAGAATCTGAGACCAAATATAAACTTTGGTTTTCCTGATTCCAGGTCTGGTACTCTGTCCATTGAGCCGCTTAGTTGCCCATTTGAACAGTATTACTACTCTTCATAAGGATCTTTTTCCTGTATGAGTATTTTTCGAGGGAGAAATATATGCCTAGAGGTTAATTTTCACACTGAAAGGTAGTTTTTTTCAATAGTGAAATAGAATTTTTCTCTTTCCTTTTTCTCCCCTGATCTCTTAACCCCTTGGGGGAAAAAAAGGAAAATAAAAATTTGTAAGAGAGCAAGACATTGTAATATTGGCCATGTCCAAAAATGCTATTCTTCATCTTATTGGGTCTGCTGTCTGATGAGTATCATTTTTCATTGTTTGGAATCATTGCATTGATCGCAGTTATTATATCTTTTAAATGGTTAGTTTTTGCAGTATTGATATTGATAGAATTGTATTCCTGCTTCTGATCATTTCACTTTGTATCAGTTAACGCCTTCTCAGTTTTTTTTGAAACTATTATCTTTTACCATTTTATAGTACAATAGTATTTCATTATATTCATATTCAATAATTTGTTAAGCCATTTCCCATCTGATAAACTTTGCCTTAGTTTTGAGTTGCTATAAATATTTATGTACATATAGAATCTTTTTCTTGTTAATTTTTTGGGGGGGAAATAAGTCTATTATTAATGGTACTTTTAGGTCAAAGGGTATATACTATTATCTTTTGGAGCATAGTTTCAAATTGATTTCCAGAATGACTGCCAATTTACAGCTCCACCACTGTGTATTAGTGTGCCCATTTCCCCAAAACCTTTCCAATATTTGTCATTTTTTGGGGGGTGGGGGGTAGATTTTGCCAATTATATAGATAATTTGCATTTCTGTAATTTTAAAAATGATTTGTTATTGATATTTTCTGGGTTTTGGGGTGTATGTGGGGGCAGTTGGGGTTAAGTAACTTGCTCAGGGTCATAGAGCTAGAAGGTGTCAAATGTTTGAAGTAAAATTTGAATTTGGGTCCTCCTGACTCCAGGACCAGTGTTCTATACACTGCATCACCTAGATGCTCCGATATTTTTTGTTTCTTACATCACCATAATTATTCTGTTTTTTCTCTACTCTGCTTCTCCCAAAGAGTCACTCCATATAACTAATAATATTTTTTTTGGAGAGAAAAAAGACGCACAAAATTGATAAATATATCACAGAAATTTGAAAAAAAATGTCCAATATGTAATCCTTGTGGATTTCTTACTTTCATTAAGGGATATGCTGGGGGTGTCTTCTCATATCTCTTTATTAGAATTCTTTTGGATATTTGTAATTTTGTTGCACTTTTGATTTTTGGTGTGTAGCTGTTCTTTTCATTTCCATTGTTATAGTTACTATCTTATTGGGTTTTTTTGGTTCTGATTATTTCTTTCCAAAATCAGTTCATATAGATCTTTCCTTGTTTCTCTATCATATATATCATTTCTTACAGCACAATGATATTCCTTTGCTTTTACGTACCACAATTTACTTAGTCTTTCCCCAATCAATGGACATTTACTTTGTTTCCAGTTTTTTATCCATCACAAAAAGTGATGCTATAAATATTTTGGAATATATGGAGATGTTGTTCTAACTGATGTTTTCTGTAAAGTCTAAATCCAGTAATGCATTTTCTGGTTCAGTTCTGGATATTTTAGTCACTTTATTTGTATAATTCCAAATTTTTTTCCAAAATGGTTGTACTCTTGCACAGCTTCATCAAGAACATGTTAATGCTCCTACTCTTCTATAACCCTTCCAACATTGTTGCCATTTTTGTAATTTTTATCATTTGCAAATTTTTTATAATTTTTGCAATTTGGCAGAGTATGAGGTGAAACCTCAGAGTTGTCTTGGGTTGTATCTCTCTTATTAATAATTTGGAGGTATTTATTTTTTCATGTGGTTGTGAATATTTTGCAGTTTTTTTGAGAAATGTTAATATCCTTTGACCCTTTATCTATTGAGGAATGAATGTTAGTTTTATCTATATATATATTATTTATTAATTGCTTAATAATTTATAACATTGGAGTTGAGTTTTATTTACTATTATTTACTATGTTAAGTTCATTTAATTAGTTTTTAATGTAATCTGATGTGTTTTGTCAAAAGCCTTTTCTGTAGTCATATGCTCTCATTTTAATATATTTACAGTGTTTTAGAGGTATAATATTAAATCAACCCTGCATTCTTAGTCTAACATGGCCATAGTGTGTTTGTGATTATGTTAGTATAGACTGTTTTCTATTTTGTTTTAATTTTTTGACACTGTTCCTTAGGGATGTTGGATTTATAGTCATCTTTGTTTTGGCTTTCCTGGTTAAGTTATAAAGATCATATTTGTCATAGAAGAAATTTGTGTAGTATTAATTATATTAAGTAGTAATATATCATAAAAGTTATTTCTCTAAAACCAAAAGCAAATATATGCAATGGGGATACACCTTTCCAATAAGAGTAAGCAAGGATGTCTACTTATTACTTGACATAGTTCTAGAAATGCTAGCAATGTTGAATGTATAAACCATTGTGCTTTTAGGTTCATTTCTGTTAGCATTTTTTTCCCTATAGGAACTTACTTTTGGTCTGTTCATTTTTTCCCCTTGTTTTTCAGGATTTCTCTTTTGGCATTTAAATTGGATTTAAGAATTTGTTGATTTCCTGTCTTAGTTTGTTTTTCAGTTATGCCTAATTCATTGATCTATAACTTTTGTCTTTTTTGGATGAAAGTTTTCAAAATGTTTAGTTTCTCCTACAGATGACTTTAGCTACATCCCCCAAATTTTGATATTTTGTTCCACTGTTATCATCATCTTTAATGAAATTTTCTATTGTTTGTATGTTTTATTTTTTTGACTCACCCATTACTTAGTATTTATTTAGTCTCCTGTTGATTTTTAATCATTTCTTTAGTGGGACTTTATTGATAATTTTAATTTCATTGTAGTCAATAAGCAGCATATTTAACTATATGTACATTTCCATATTTGTTTTTTAATCCCTTAGTACATGGTTAATTTATATAAACGTTGCCATAGTCAGATGAGAACTGCTTATGTTCTTTTCTCTTTCTTTTCAATAATCACCAAAGATCGATCTATCTTAACTAACTTTTCTAAAATTCTGTTCAGGCCCTTTACTACTTGTTTATTTTTTAGTTAGATTTGTCTAGGTCTGAAAGAAGTATATTGATATTCCCAACTAGTCTAGTTTAGCTATTTCTGTTGTAATTTATTTAGCTTTTTCTTCAAATGTTTAGATGCTATTCCTCTTAACACATAGATGTTAAATACTGAAATAAACTGTTTCATTTACCTTTCAACAAAATATAGTAACTTCATTTGTCTTTTAAAATTAAGTTTATTTTTGCTATTCCTTGTCTGAGACCATAATTGCTCTACCTGCTTTTTTGAATTCAGTTGATGTATCATATATTTTGCTCCAGTCCCTCATTTTAACTATATATGGTTTAAATGTATTTCTCTTAATGTGCTTTTATAATGTGCTTTTAATTCAAAAAGTTTTTAGATTGATTTGGAAGTTTTTAATTAAAATACTTCCAAAAATCCATATTGTATAACTTTGCATGGCAGTTTAAAAAGCATTTTATGTATCCATATATCTATTAATTGGAAACATTGGGGAGATCCAGGAGAGCATAATTTAACATGATCAGAAACAAATCGAGGAATAGGATTATCTTCCTAATATTAAAAAATAGTGGTTTGAATTTGATTTTAGATTTGCTCATGGAGACAAAAGTATTTTCTAAAGCAACTCTTATAGCCAAATGATTAAATAAGACATTAGGAATTGTGTGTTATCATTTTGGTATTTGGGAAGTTGTCTGCAACATGTTCATCTTCTGAATTGGCAGAGGAGTCTATGGCTCCATTCTTCCAGACTTGATTCCTAATATCCTGATATCCTTAAGGCTTAACTGCAGTTTTTTTTTTTTTTTTTTTAAAGTAGGGCGCTGAAACTTTGCTGCACATTTACTTCTGTGGTACAGTTATAGTGCTGTCTTTTTTTATCTTGAGGGCTTCTAATTTCTGTGCCTTATGTTAGTCCTTTGTGATTACTCTTTCAAAAACTTCCTTTACTTCCTTGGTATCTGTGTTCCTTGACTCAAATGCCCCACCAGCTATGTAGCAGACCCCTTTTCTCAAAATCTATGTAAATCCGAGCTCCTGGCAGTTCTGAGCCTTCATCTGGAGCACATGGTCCACTGAACATCCTAGGCGAGGATTTGGACAGATGAAGAGGAGGGGGGAGGATTTTTTCCAGGTGTAGTCAAAGCTTTCTGGTATGTAGAGGAGGAGGAAAGGGGAAAGCAAGTATTCATTAAGTGCTTACTATGTGACAGAGCTGTTTAGGTAGAGAGACTAAGAGTCTTGTAGTGATTGTGGGTAGAATCAAATTGTAAATTTCTATTTCTTAACTTTGAAGAGGCTATGTCTACTTCCAAAAATAGTACTTATAATTGAAGTTAAACTGATTTGATTTTGACTTCCCCAATCAAAAGAGATCTCTAAATGGTAAAGCAAATTAAATTTCTTCCATGCTCCCCCAGTGTAGAGAAACTTAGAAATACAACATTTTTTAAACTGCTGGTACAGAGAGAGGCTACAAACTCAAGAAAAAACTCAAGAGGTTTTTATAAAACTTCGGTCATACCAAACTGACAGCTTCAGGGGATTTCAGATAAGAGGGGGTACATTGTTTCAAGAACAAAGTACCATGCTCTCATTCAGAGCCTGGATTTCTCATGCTTTAGAGCAGGGGAGATTTCAGAGCTTTGTAAATGGTTACCTGAGAGGGAAAAAAAGCTGAGCATTTTATGTTCTTCCCCTTTCTAGGTTACTACCACCTAATGGAAAAAGCTTAAGTTGGAAGTCCTTTGGGAAGTGCCATCTCATCTGATTCCCTCCACTGCTCCTTCCTCTAAACACTCAGAGCACTTTGTGCCTAGCTCTGACACCCCCAAAACAGGCTGGAGGAAGATGGGTCCAAAGTGAGGTAGCCATACAAATTGCTGAATTTCCAAGCCAAGAATAAAGAGTTATAGCCCTGGGAAAGGATATATCAGAGGCATATTCATTCACAGACAACCCAGGAAAAGGAAAAGAGGAGTCAAAATTTTTAAAAGCTTGATTTACATTGCTGTAGAAGAACAAGCTAAATCTCCAATAAATATGGCTTTTGCCTTTAGGTAAAGACTTTCACTGTTTGTGCTCAGATTTAAAGCAGAGTAGCTCAGGTCTGAAAATGTAAAAGATCACTGGAAATCTTTATATAGAAATATACACATATTCATATGTATTTTTGCACTTAAAAGGATAGCTACTACTCTCTTGATGGCAGAATGCAAAGTATTTCTATTCTTGTTATCAGAACTTTTTCCAAAAAGAGAGGCATTTCATTTCACTATTCTAGCTAGTAAATCCTACTATATTTTGGATCACTAAGCTAACCAAAATAGTGATTTAATTGAGTCCCACAGAATCCCTGGAACTCCCAAGAAAATCTGAATTAACTCCAATGTATCTGAATGTGTATTCTTTATACACTTACAGATTTAGTATGCAAAGATTATAATAATGGATTATCATTTCTCAGTTTCTTAAAATGCAATGGACTACATTAAAGTCAACTTAGTAAATTCACATTTCTCTAGAATTTAAACAGCTGGAAATCTCAAATAATAAGAAAGTATGTCCTTACTCTTCTTGTAATGGAGTAAGGAAACACTGCTTAGGCCAAGCATTAGAGTTGAGCTCCAGAAGTTTTGCTGTGGGAAAGAGAAAAAATTTAGGCAAGGTCTGTGATGGATCCAGTGCTAATGTAAGAATATCAAGTTGGTTCCAATTTTTGTGAATTTGGCAATGTAGGGTTTTGGGGAAAACATAGGAATTAATGACTGGATTAAGTTCTTGGGAACTAGCAGTGGTTTGGAGCATGTTCACATTCTCTTCTTCTCTCCACTATGTGTCCACAGTCCACAGACACAGAATAAATCAAACTGAGGCTCTTTGATAAGGACTTATTAAATTTGTCAGTTTTCTGGATATGAAGTAAAACCTCAAAAAATTTTTTTGGTTTTAATTTCTCTTATTATTTTTGATTTTATATATTTATATATAAATATACATAAATAAATTTATATATAAAATTTGCAGCGCTTGACAAAATAATAACAGTTCATTTGGAGAGCCAAAAAGGTCTGGAATATTAAGGGAAATAATTATTTTTTTTTAAGTAGCATTTTTAGACCTCAAATTTTATAAAGCTATAATAATCAAAGCTATTGGTCACTAAAGTAAGAAAAAGAGAAAACTAAAACTTTGAGAAAAGAATAAAAAATAATTTAAACCGGTTTTTGCAAATATAAATTATCTAGGAAAAAACTATTTGACAAAAAATGATTCAGAAAACTGGCAAGTAATCTAATAGAAATTAGTCTGGATCAACATCATATATTGTATATCATGCTCATGTACATATACATGTATACATGTATATCATACTCAGACTTGGTTTGAATGTTAAAGATCATACAATAAAATGAAATGAAATAGGAACAATATTAAATAGATCCAAGTACCTTTCACAAGTCATAGAATAAGGGGGTATTTTTTAAAATAAAAATATTTTTTCAGTTAATTTGTTTTTGCTTTCTTCAACCTCTCCCCATTAGAAACCAAACCAAACCAAACTCATGTGATAAATATGCAAGATCAAAACAAATTACCATGTTAGCCTTGTTAAAATGTGTGTGCCTCATTTTACATATTTGAACCATCACCCTACTTTTAGGAGCTGAATAGTATTCTTGGTCATTAGCACACTGAGTACTTGATTCTTTCAAAGGTTTTTTTTTTTTAAATAAAAGTTAAAATATGAATTTTTATGGTCATTTTACTTTATCAATTCAGGTTTTCACAACAGTATTCCATTCCATTCCATTCATATTTTATTCAATTTCTTTCCAGTCAATGAAAATTTGCCTTTTTTCTCTCCCACTCCATTGAAAAAGACCTGAAACAGACAAGATAAACATATATAGTCATGACGATCAATTCTGATGGACATGGCTCTCTTCAACAATGAAATGTTTCAAACCACTTCCAATTGTTCAGTGAAGAAGCCATATACACCCAGAGAGAGAGATGTGAAATGTGGACCACAACATAATATTTTCATGCTGTCTATTGATGTTTGCTTGCATTGGGTTTTCTTTCTCAGAATTTTTTTCTTGTAGATAAGATTTTTCTTGCACGACAATTTCTTGCACAATAAGTGTGGAAATATGTATACATATATTCGATTTGTCAAGTATTGTAACTTAATTAACTTCCTGCCATCTAGGGGAGGGGTGGGGACTAAGGGGGAAAAATTTGTAACAGAAAGCTTTGTGAGGGTCAATGTTGAAGAATTACCCATACATATGTTCTGCAAATAAAAAGCTTTAATTAAAAACAAAACAAAACAAAACATATATAGTCAAGCAATTAGCCTTACCAGCTCCCTAATTAGCCCGATTTGCCCCTCCCTCTTCTAGAAATAGATACCTATAAAGAAAGATATATGGAATAGATATCTATATCGATCCTGTGTAATCCGGCATTATGAGTTGCTTACTTTCCATTGGATAGTAGGTAACATGTTTCATCATAAATCCTTTGGAGACATGGGTTATTGAGTTGATCTGAGTTCTTTACCTTCTTCTCTGTCCCTCATTCAGAGGGAATTAAGTTCTTTTTGTTTTGTTTAGATTCTAATCTATGTCTTATCCTCTAATCTCTCTCATTCTTTTCCTTCCTGTTTCTTTTTTGAGTGAAATGTGCTTCTATAATTAATTCTTTGTGTTTGTATTTTTTCTTTCTTTGACTAATTCAGATGATAGTGGGGTTCAAGTGTCTTGATCTATTTCCTCCTTCTTTGTACACATTTCTATTTGTGCACTTTGAGATAATATAAAATAGTTTTCCCCATCTTTCCTTTTTTCTTTCTTCCCTTTCTCTTCATTAATAGGATTAAAAGAAAACCATTCCCAGATCTTCTAATTTGACTCCCTTTATAACCTGTGATGTTGTTCGAAGGGGACGTATTTAGTACTTCCTCATTTTTTAGAATGTATACAGTTATGATTTCTTGTTCATGTTTACCTTTTTAAGATTTCTCTTTACTTTTGTGTTTATGTTTCAAAATTTCTACATACTTCTGGCTTTTTCACCAGTAGTGCTAGGAAATTCTCTATTTTGTAAAGGGTCTATTTTTTCCCCTTTGCTTTGCTTTGTTGGATATTGTATTAAGTTCTCTATTCCTTTAGGGTGGTGGCAGTTAAGTCTTGGGTGACTGTCTTTAGCAACTCTTTATCTGAATTCTTTCTGATTGCTTGCAGTATTTTTTTTTTCCTTTGATTTGGATTTTGGTGCTATGTTCTTGGGACAAAGCTGGTAAGTTTTTTCTGTTTCTACTTCTTTGGGTCAGAACAACACAACTTTATGCTTGCCTTGTTAGAATTCAGCCACCAGGCACCAACTGGATTGATCTGCTGGTTTAAAGTTCTAGAATTGCAGACTTTACTTCGGTCTGGAATTCCAGCCTTGGTTTTTCTTTGTAGGCTTCAGCCTGGGATAGAAATTGGAACTGAGACTCTGCAGCTTGCTTCTGAACTTGTTCTCTGTGTACAGTCTGGAACCTGGGACTGCTCATTCATTCTGGAATGCTGCCCTTAGGTGTGTAGGTCCATTCCTCAGTCTTACCTCCCCTACCTTTGCTTCCTTTTGGAATTATAGTTTGAGAATTATAATTCATTATTATCTGATCTAATTTATCTGTCTTATTTTATTCTATCCATCCAAGTGTTTTTTTCAGAATCTTCCCTTATTTCTTTCTCTCTAACTTCAGACATTTATTAGTTAATAAATTCTCTTCCCTTTCTGTCCCTCTCCCAGCCCTATTTAGGGCTAGGCCTAACCGGACTATCTCAGCAATTCAGGCTTAGGGTTTAAAATGGAATGAGGCATTCAAAGGTCATAAAATGCAACAAAAACAACTTTACTGATAAAATAAATGGTTGTAATTTCTAAAAAATACAAGGATACTGATTCAGATAAAGTCTTTTTGGTAATATTTCAAGGACTATCTGATTGCCTACTTCCATTGCTTAAGTGTCTGAAAATAAAGTAGCCCTCTCATTTGCAAAAGCTTGTCTTATGTCTTTAATTCCATTCATTCCACTCTCCAGTGAAACTATCCATTTTTCATTTCTCATACTCTTGTACTGATTCTTTATCTCCTGTCTGAAGTCATGGCCAGGTCTCCCCATTCTTTACAAAACTTTCTTGGATCCTGACATTCTTTCAAGGTGTTATCTATCCTCTTGCTCTCTTCTCTTTCACTGCCAAACTTCTAAAATGAGTCTTCTATATTTCTTGCATATATTGCTTCCCTCCCCAGTTAATGCTCCACCCTTTGTACTCTGACCTCTCTGTTTTTTTGGATGGTGCAGCTACTCTTCTCCCTTAGATTGGAATCATCCTCTACTCTTAGGTCCTCACCACACATGGCTATTCACTTAGCCAGTCTTGTCAGTGGCACTTAGACAATGTCCCTTTCATGTCATCCTGTCTCCATCCATTTGGCCACCTCCTTAATCCAGCCCTTCATCTTCTTTTACCTTGACAATTGCAATAGCGTCCTCTAGTCTTTACAGAGATGCCAATGATTTTTCTATAGCACAGATGTGACCACATCACTTACCTGCTCAAGAAGCTCCAGGGGTTCCCTGTTGGTGCTAGGATCTGATCTTTACTACCTGTGTGAGTCAAGTCATTTAAACTTTTCAGGCTTCAGTTTTGTCATTCCCCATTAACTGTGAGGCAGTTAAGCTAAATGATCCTTTAGGTCCTTTTGAGCTTTAGAGCCTATGGAAAATTCCTCAGTGGGGCTTGAAAATTTTTTGTTGTTGTTTTAATCAGCCAAGATCTGCCCTCTTACACTATCACCTCTCACACTATAGCCTAAACTTCCCACTTTCCCACTGAGAACACAAGAAAAACAAAACCCAGTCAAAATAAATTACTGCATTGGCAATTACTTAAAAAAAAAATTGTTTCATTCTGTATTCTGAGTTTTTCACTATCAGGAGGTTGATGAAGAAGTTCAAGACAATATTATCCATCATGTTTACATACAATATCTTGTTCATCCAAGATTCTCTCTTAGTCAATTCAAAAAGACATGTTTTTATTCATATATAGAATTTGTTTGTTTTAACCTATTCATCTTAATTTCTTTTCCCCCTCCCCTTTCCTTGTTATTTCACTGTTAAGTGAACTATATTGTTGTATTGTTGTACTCAATTGTTCCTACATGCATTTTTTTCCTTCTTTTGATTAGTTCTATGAGAATGAAGTTCAGGTGTTAGCTTCCCTCCACCCACTTTGTAGGGATATATACTCTGAATCTGTGAAGTAATTTTCCCTAACATCTCTTTCCTTTCTCTTCCCTCCTTCCTCTCTTTTTTCTTCTTTTTTTGTCTTTCCTCCCTTTCCCCCCAGAGTATTTTTATCCCTCTTTCTTTCCATTCTTAAGATCATCAAGATAAAACAACTACTCTTAGGCCTTTTCCAATTTAGACATTGTATGAATTCCGAGAATGATAGGAGTTGGAGGAGACACAGATATCATTTCCCCATTTTTAAGCATAAACAATTTACCTTTATTGAGTCCTTTATCATTGTTCATTCAGGTTTTATCTTTTTTCATTTTCTCATGTTTCTCTTTACTTTTGTGATTGCACTTCACAGTTTTTTCACTGCTTTGATCTTTTCCTTAGGAATATTTGGAAAAGTCTGTTTTCCTCCTGTGGCATTATATTCAATTTTGCTGGATACAGTGGTTTTTGTTGTTGTTGTTTGTTTTTGTAACTGTAAGACCATATATCCTTTGCCTTTTGTTCTTTTTTAGTGGTGGCAAATTCATGTGATCTTGACTATGACTCCTTAGTACTTGAATTCTTTATTTCTAGCTGCTTGCAGTATTATTATTATTTTTTTTTCTTTGACCTAGAAGCCCTGTACTTTGGCTTTAATTTTCCTGGGAGTTTTCATTTTGGAGTTTCTTTCAAAAAGCAACTGGTAAATTCTTTCCTTTTTCCACTTTGCCCTCTGATTCTAAAAGATTTGGATAGTTTTCTTTTAAGAAGGATCTTTTTTTTTGGGGGGGGGGCATGGTTTTCAGTTAGTCCAATGACTTAAATTTTTTCCTCCTTGATATATTTTTTTCAGGGGTTTTTTGGGGGGAGGGGTCTTTTTTTTGTATTTTGTTTTGTATTTTTGCTGTAAGATAAGATTTTGCATTTTCTTCATTTTTTTTTTTTTTTTAGTCTTTTTGATTTTGGTCTAAGATTTCTTGTTACTTCATGGAATCATTGTTTTCATTTTGGTCCATTTGAATTTTTTTTTTAATTAAAGCTTTTTATTTACAAAACATATGAGAAATTTTTCTACATTGACCTTTGCAAAACTGCTCCAGGCACTATGCTAAGTGCACCCAGTGAGAAAGTTTATCAACTCTTGAGTATTGTCTCAGTGATTTATATAACTTTTTTGAGTTCTGTTTGCTATTCACTTGGATGTATGATTATTGTTGGTTCAGTTGTTTTTCAGTTATGTCCAACTCTTCATGATCCTATTTGATGTTTTCGTTCTGTTACAAATTTTTCCCTCCTTTCCCCCACCCCCTCTCCTAGATGGCAGGTAGTCTAATATATGTTAAATATGTTAAAATAAATAAATAGATAACTCCAATATATGTATACATATCTATACAGTTATCTTGTAGCACTAGAAAAATCGCATCTAGAAAGAAAGAGAAAAAAAAAACCAAACCTATGAAGGAAAACAAAATGCAAGCCAACATCAACAGAAAGCATTAAAATGCTATGTTGTGATCCATACTCAGATCCCATAGGCCTCTCCTTGGGTGTATATGGAACTGGTCTGAAACATTTCATTGTTGAAGAGAGCTATGTCCATCAGAATTGATCATCATATAGTCTTGTTGTTGCCGTGTATAATGATCTCCTGGTTCTGCTCATTTCACTCAGCATCAGTCCATGCAAGTCTCTCCAGGCTTCTCTGAAATCGTCCTGCTGGTCGTTTCCTACAGAACAATAATATTCCATAACATTTATATACCATAATTTATTCAGCCACTCTCCAATTGATGGGCATCTTTTCAGTTTCCAGTTTCTTGCCACTACAAAAAGGGCTGCCACAAACATTCTTGCACATGTGGGGCCCTTTCCCTCCTCTAAGATCTCTTTGGGATATAGGCCCAGTAGAAACACTGCTGGGTCAAAGGTTATGCACAGTTTGATAACTTTTTTAGCATAGCTCCAAATTGCTCTCCAGAATGGCTGGATCCATTCACAGTTCCACCAACAATGCATCAGTGTCCCAGTTTTCCCACATCCCCTCCAATATTCATCATTATCTTTCCTGTCATCTTAGCCAATCTGACAGGTGTGTAGTGGTACCTCAGAGTTGTCTTAATTTGCATTTCTCTGATCAATAGTGATTTGGAGCACCTTTTCATGTGACTAGAAGTAGTTTTAATTTCATCATCTGAAAATTGTCTGTTCATATCCTTTGACCATTTATCGATCGGAAAGTGGTCCATTTGAATTTTCAGGGAGTTTGTTGCTTGGGCAGAGTTTTGTATCTCTGTGCCAAGCTATTGATTCCCCTTTCCTAACTAGGCTCTGTAGTTCTTCTGGAGGTAAAGTCTAGGCTGCTCATTCGGCTGCTTTCTTGGCTTATTGGTCTCTGAGCTACACTGGGCACCTGGAAGCCTTCAATGCCCCCAGGTTCCCAAAGCAGTTTTTAAATAGGACAGTCTGTTCGTTTTCTTTCCACCCCACCTCATCCTCTTCTCCCAATTCCAGTCTGAGCTCTGCAGTTCCTGGCATTTGTTTGGGATCAATTGACTGCTACTAGACTCAGTCTTTATAATCTAACTGGAAAGCTTCATTGGTTCAGAAGTATGCTTGCTTTTGATTTTGAATTCTTGCCTTGGTTATTCTTTTGCAGTCTGGATTAGATGCTGACTTTAAGGCCCTGCTCTGGGCTTGGGGTCTGAGCTATCCTTCCTCCCTATCAAGGATCATCACTGTGGTATGCAGGTTCCCTTTTCATTTGGCCTAGATATGTGGAGCAGAATTGGGGTCTTTGGTGACAAAGCTGCCAGTTGGCATCAGTCTCCTTTCAGTGACCCAGCATGGGTCTGGTGGTATGCTATATGAGTCTGGGACAACTTTTTGTCCTGATTTATAGTCTCTTCCAGGGTCTTGGAGTATTTATTTTTTTTTGCTCTTGCCTGGACTCCATTCTTACTGTTGGCAAGCATCTGTGGTTTTCTCCCTTTGCTGGATTTGCTTTGATTTTTTTCCCCCTGGATTTTCCCATCAAAATTCAGTCTGGTGCATTTTCTAGAACTCTTTGGAGGGATTTATAGAGGGGAACTCACTGAGCTGCTTTTTTCTACTCTGCTATCTTGTTTCCGCCTCCTTGTAATAACTACTTGACTTACTCTTTTTCTTTCACTGTTAGAATATGATCTAGCCTTTATACAGCTGTCAGAATAATCATTAGATAGTAAAATAGAAAGAGCATTCATTTTGGAATCAGAGGACTTGGATTCATATCTTGCCTCTGTTGTACCTTTGTGAATTTGGGTAAGTTATTTAATGTTTTAAGGCCTCAGTTTACTTGGTTGTAAAATGTGGTGATTGAACTATGGGACCTCTTATGTTTTTTCCAGCTCTAAAATTTATGATCCCATGTATCTCTTCTCTTTACAATCTAGCTTAAAACTAGATTTCTAGTCTTTTTTCATAGGATTCACCACTTTATATTCTAGTCACACTAGATTTTCTGATCATATCTTACCTTCTACCCCAGCCATAACTTTAAATACCCTTCTCCCCTCTTGCCAGCCCACCAATGCTTGGAGGACTGAATGAATATTCACAGTGATGAAAAGCTTTTCTAACTTTTAAGAATTGGTTTAATAGCCACATTTTCCTTGAAGCCTTCCCTTAGTCTCCCTTACTTAAGAGTGATTTCTCTTAGTTTGTGACTATCTCTTTGTTGCTTCCCATCATATTCTGTCTTATAATAAAATTTTACTGGACATTCCATTTCCCACCTTGATGCTTTCACAAAAGCCATACTTTATCTTTGATTCTCTTATCATTTGATAGTATGTTCTCCATCTTCCAAGTATCTTGTGCTTACTTAAATTCTACACATGTTTTATTCCCTGCAGGAGAATATATACCTATTGAGGGTTAGGACTTTAGGTGGCATAGTGCCCTGGATGTGAAGTCAGGAAGAGTTACTAACATCTGTATTCAGACACTTATTACTTATATGCCTAGGGAAGTCATTTGACTTCTGTTTAACTCAGTTTCCATTTCTGTAAAGTAGGATAATAGTAGAACCTACTTCATGGTTGTTGTGAGGATCAAATAAGATATTAAGACACTTATAAACCTTTAAAGTGACAATATAAATGCTAGCTGCTAATGTTATTGTTATTTAATCTTCAACACCTAGCAGATTGCCTTGCACATATATTGTAAGGTGCATTTAAGGTCATCGAATTGAATCAAATGCTGAATATATTATGTTCTGCTTTAGCCTTTAACAAATTAGATTGTAGCATTATAACTAGATTATTTTCCATTACTTTGTCCCTAGCATCTAGCGCAGTACCTTATATGCATAGTAGGTATGCAATATATGTTTATTGACTTCAGTTGAGGTCTGGGTCTGAACCTTACTAATTTTTGCATTTCCTTCACCCTATAATATAGAATTAGCTATTGAACTGTATCAAATAGAATGGTATAGAATCACATCATTGTTTATTTTAGTCCTTTCTTCTGATGTGATATCAAGATCTTTAGCATTATGGGTACCTTCCTTTGGATACTCTCCAGCTAAATAGTGTCCTTCATATGATGAGGTATCCACAAAGATAGTATGTTAGATATGATGTAGTCAGGGCAGATACAATTCTGTGTATGATGTTTTTGAAAAATATATAATTGACAAGAAAGGAAACTAAATGGATTAAAAGCAAAATCAAAGATCTCTTGAAGCATCAGAATTTGGATGGGTTCCCAAATGTTACTTGCTTTCGATGATGATGTTCACAGCTATATTGATCATGTTTTGTATTTATGAGATGTTTCATTTATATTGTAAGCTCTTTAATGGCAGCAACTGTGAAACTTCATTTCCTATCCTTAATTTTTAGTCTGCTTTTTGTACATATCAAGGACTTAATAAAAACTTATAGAAATGAATTAGACATACCTATATTATGAGATACTGATTGAATTTCCAGATATACTTATTGGTACATTTAATGCAAAGCCTTTATACTTTATAATTCTCTTTTTATATTTTGGTAAAAATAACTTAAAAAATATTTATTTTATTATTTATGTTTTATAAGATGCAAAGCATCTTAAATGATTTTCACAGTAGTCCTATGTGGTAGGCATATAGTTATTAGCCTCATTTGGCAGCTGAAGAAATTGAGTTTTGAAGAAGGGTGAATAAATGATACCTACTTATGAGTTCCAGATAGATTGTGGAATGAGTGGCTGCTTCTATATTCAGCTCTTATATTTAAAAAAAATGTTTTTGTGTTAAAAAATAAAAATAAAAATCCTTCCATGTCCCTTTCCCTCAATAATAATAATGATAATGATGATGATTGACAATGATGATTTACATAATACTAAAAGCCATTCCCCAATAGATAAGTGGTAAAAAGATATGAATAAACAGTTCTTAAAAGAATTTCATTTTATTGTCAGTCATAGGAAAGAATCCTTCAGATCCCCTAGAGGCAGCTATATGGTGCAGTGGTTAGAGTGCTTTAGAGTCAGGAAGATTAAGTTCAAATCCTATTTCAAACACTTACTGGCTGTGTGAACTTGGGCAAGTAAGCCTCTGCATGCCTCAATTTCCTTATTCCTACATCAGTAATAGCACCTAGTTCTTAAGTTTGATGAAGAAAAAAGGGGAGATGACATTTGTAAAGTGCTTTGCAAACTTTAAAGTGCTATATACATGCTAGTAACAATAAGATAACTTAAAATCAAAACAAATCTAAGGTTTCATTTTTTATCCTGCAAATTGACAGAGATGACAAAAGAAGAAATAATCACTGTTGGAGGAGTTGTGGGAAGGTATGCACTCTAACCCATTATTGATGGAACTCTGAATCAGTGCAGCTACTTTGGAGAGCAATATAGAATTATACAAATAAAGAGGATTAAAATGTCCCTATCTTTTGGCCCATTGATTCAACTACTAGATATATACCTTAAAAAAGTCATAAGAGAAAAATTCCTGTATATACCACTCCATAGTCTGATATTTTTATTGCAATAATATTTATGATATACATAATTGGAAATTGAAATAGTTGGTCAGGTCTTTGCCTTAGGAAGATCATTTTGATAACTGGATGGTGGATGGATTGAAGTGGGGAGAGAGACTAGTGGCAGAGAGCTCAACCAAGGGGTTTTAGTGGTCCAACTGTGAGGAAATGAAGGCCTGCAGCAGGGTGGTGGAAGTGTCATAGGAGAAAAGTAAGCATTTGTAAAAGATATTAAAAAGGTAAAATTGATAGGCTTTATTAAGCTGATTGGTTATGGGAATGAGAAAATGAGGAATTTAGGATGATAGTTTGCTTGCAGACAGAGAATGGGAACTTCAGTTGCAATAAGGAAGTTAGGAAGAGGGAAAGTTTGGGGCTCCTAAGGGATGGATGTATCTAGTGAAGGTTTTGAAGGAAGCAGGAAACATGAACATGTTTGTAGGCAGCAGGGAATAACTATAAACAAGGAAAGACTGAAGGTAAGTGAAAAAGGATGAAGTAAACTTGGGTATAAAAAGGGGGGTTTACCTTTGGAAGGAGAAGGGCCTCTTAGCTATGTGAGATAGAAGTGAAGGAAGATAGTTATATGAAATGAGAAGAGGAGGAGAGGGAGGTCTTTGCAAATGATCACAAAATTTTTTCAGTAAAACATGAATCAACGTTCTCAGCTGATATGGAGAAAAGGGAGTTTTGAGAAATTCAAGGTAGGATAAAGAGGTTTGGAAGAACCACTGTCGTGAAATAGTTAATTAAGGAGGTATCAAAACAAAAGTAAACAAAACTGGGCAGTGAGATGGTACAGTGGATAGTGCCAGGAAGATTCAAATTTGTTCTCAAATGCTGTTACCCCAGGCAACTTACTTAACACTGTTAGCCTCAGTTTCCTCATCTATAAAATGAGCTGAAGAAGGAAATGGCAGACTACTTTAACATTTTTGCCAAAACAGCTGTAAATAGGGTCGTTAAGAGTTGGACACTTCCCTCTTCCCCAAGTTGACTTGCGTCAGTGAGGATTCATTTGAGGTGATGTAACAAAAAAATTGTAGTGGACCCCTTCAACATGGTTTCAAGATTTTCTCCACCTGTTCAGCATTTTTGTGTGATCAAAGGCACAGGATGTTGGGAATGACGTAAAACTGAGGCTTGGCCTGCCCCAATCAGCAGTACAATAAGGGGCACTCAGAAGAAGAAGACAGCATAGAATTACATGAGATCATCAAATAGTCAAAATGGAAAAGTGAGGGGAGTGGAGCTAGTTCCCAGGTGATAGACTGGGAAAGAATAAGGGGTCAAAGGATTGGATATCCCAGTGTGGATGAGGAACAGAATTTGGTATCAGGAGGCAGAGGAATAAGTTGAAAACCAATGTGTTGTAATGAATTAGAAGAATTATATATAGCCTGATAAAAACAGGAGAGAAAAAGGAACTCATGAGCTAAACCTCAAAGGGAAAGAGGTAACAAAAGAAGAGCAACTGAGGGGTGAGGGGAAAAGAGAACCAGTGGAATAGGGCCACCTTAAAAAGAAAAAAAGATTAATTGTAGGAACATAAACCGAATTTACAGTGTGTGGGGAAAGTGATGTGAGCCTCCCCCCCCAATCCCACTTTGAAATAGAGGTAGATGGAGAAAAAAACCCAAAAAACAAACCCACCTTTTAAAACTTTAAATATAAATGGATTAAACAATCCAATAAAACAGAAAAGACGGACAGATTGGACTAGAAAACAAAATGCTAAAGTCTATTGCTTACCAAAAAAAATAGCTTTAGAAAACAAAAGCATATACAAAGTAAAACTGAGAGAATGGAAACAAAAATGACTATGCATTGAGTGAATCTAAAAAAGGAAGAACTACAGTCATGCTATCTGACAACAGAAAAGTAAACATTCAAAAATTTAAAAGGGATAAACAAGAAAACCATATTATATTAAAAGGAACAACAAACCAGTATCTGTAATAAACTTACATGCTCCTCCCTTCCTTCCTCCCTTCCTTCCTCCCTTCCTTCCTTCCTCCCTTCCTCCCTCCCTCCTTCCTTCCTTCCTTCCTTCCTTCCTTCCCTCCCTCCTTCCCTCCCCTCCCTCCCTCCCTCCCTCTCTTCTTTCCTCCCTCCCTCTCTTCTTTCCTCTCTCCCTCCCTCCTTTCTTCCCTCCCTCCCTCCCTCTCTATTGGGGTTAAGTGACTTTCCTAGGGTGACAGCTAGGAAGTCTTAAGATTTGAACTCCTGACTGGTGCTCTATCCACTGCGCCACCTAGCTGCTCCTAACTTACATGTTTCAAATGTTTTAGCATCTAAATTCGTCAAGGAAGCTATTTTAGGTACAACAAGGTATATACAACAAGACAACAATGAATGGAGATTTTAATATCCCTCTCTGTTTTTTATATCTAACAGAAAAATATAAACAAAAGAAGTTAATATAAAACTGAACAAATTACTGGAAAAACTAGAATTAAAAGAGTTATGAAAGCTATTAAATGGTCTAGTCAAAAGAATATATGTAGGTGACAACATCACATGTCACTGTTAAAAAAATTGATCATGTACTAGGGCACAAAGGTAATGCCAAAAAAATGTCAAAAGACAGAAATAGTTAATATTCACTCTAGGCCACAATGCAATAAAAATAGTAGTTGGTTCAGAGATCACAAACAAAAGATAAGGACTCAAATGAAGGCTTAATAATAAAATCGTAAATAATGAGTGGATCAGAGAACAAATCACAGAAATAATTTATCTGTAAAAGAAAATGATAATGATAAATCTACATATAAAAATTAATGGGATGTAGCTAAAGTAGTCTTCTGGGGCAAAATATGACATATTGCAAATATAACTAACAAAATAGAAAAAGTAAAGATTAATGAACTGATTTTATTTTTTTAAACAATTAGAAACTTCTTACCTCCTTCTCCCCTCTTAAAAAAAATCCTAAAATAAATACAAAAGAAGTGATATTAAAAATTGGAGAGGAAATGGTTAAAATGGGAATTAGAAAACCCATAGAAATAATAAAATTTAAAAACTGCTCTTTGAAGAGACTCATAAAATTGATAAATCCTTAACCTGATTAAAAAATAGAAAATCAAATCAGCAAAACAGCAAATGAGCAAAGTAAAAATCATAAAAAATCCAGAAGAAACAAAAATAATAATCAGTTTATATTATTCACATTTATGTGCTAACAAAACTAATTATACAAAAGAAAGGGAGAAGTATCTTCAAAAATATACCCAAATTATCAGAAAATGACTTATTTTAAATAATCCCATTCTCAGAAAAGTTGGTAGATTTAGTTATTAAGGAACTCTTAAAAAAATAATAACCTCTACCTCCTGGTCCTTATAGATTCACAGGAGAATCATATCAAACTTTTAAAGAACTCACACTTCACAAATTACTCTCAAAAATTGAAAAAGAAAGCACCTTACCCCAATGCTTTTATGACACAAATTTACTCCTAATATTGCAACCAGAAAGAAAACTGGCATTTAAGATACATAAGAATTTGATCCAAATATATAAGAACAAGTGCTATTCCCCCATATACGAATGAATTGTCAGTGAATATGAACACATAATTTTCAGGGGAAGAAATCTGAGCTAGCAGTAGCCATTTGGGTGGGGGAAAAAAAGATCCAAATCACTAATAAAAGGAACAGAAATTAACAGTTTTGAGGCTCTATGTCACACCCATCAGATTGGCAAATATGTTGTTGGAGGGGACCAGACTCTAAACATTGAATTGTTTCAAAAATATCTTATTGATAGAATTGTATAATTTTTGTTCATGGCATAGTCTCTTTTGTTTAAAGTTTTCCTTAACTCCAAAATCAGCCTTACTTTCCTGGAATGAATTCTTCCTTGTAATACTGTATAATCTTTTGGGAGCACATTAAAAATTTTGAACTTTAAATTTATCAGCTAACATGATTGTCTACCTACAAAGTATTCCAGAAAATGACAATTGTGTATGAAACCATAGTCCTATTATTCGTACTGTCTCTGTGTCTCTCTCACACACACGTGCCTAATACAGATTTCCCTTCTGAATGTCTTCCTAGTCTCTCTTGCATACTTTTATATATTTTTTTTTATCCATCACTCTTCCCTGCCATCTCCCAATACTCTCTCTCCAACAAATAAAAATGCTATTTTGTAACAAAAGTATAGTCAAAACAAATTGACTGTCATATCTAAAAATGTCTCTCATTCTGTATCTACAGTCTATTATCACTTTCTACCAAGAGGTTGGAGGCATACTTGGTCATCTGCGTGCTGGAATTATGAAGGATCGTTTCATTGATGAGAGAGTTCTCAAATCTTTGACAGTTGTTTTAATTTTTAATTTTTTTTTTTTTTTAACTGAGGCAATTGTGGTTAAGTGACTTGCCCAGCTTCCCACAGCTAGGAAGTGTTAAGTGTCTGAGACCAAATTTGAACTCAAGTCCTTCCTGACTTCAGGGCTGGTGCTCTATCCACTGCACCACCTAGCTGCCCCGACAGCTATTTTATTTTATGATTGTTGTGGCCTCTCCTAGTTTTACTGTTTTCCCTACAAATCAGTTCATTTAAGATTTTCCAGATTTCTTTGATTACAGCCCTTTTGCCATTTCAAATTGCATAAATATTTCATTCTGTTCATAGTAGTTACAGTAGCTCCCTTTACTTTTATCTTTTATGCTATCTCTGCTTTCTTTATTACAGAGAATGCTTACTCATTTAGTGTATTTTAACCATATCTTCTTCCTTTAAAAAATTTTTCCCACATAAATTTTGTTTTAGTGTCTCATTGTGAATCTTTATGTTTTAGTTTTATGTTTTTAGTGTTTTAAGTATTTTATGTTTTAAGTGTGTTTCTTATGACATTTTTGGATCATTGCTATTTTTTTTTTTTTTTTAAAGAGACAGTCAGGATTAAGTGACTTGCCCAGGGTCACATAACAACCAATTGTCTGAGAATAGATTTGAATTGAAATTTGACTCCAGGGCCAGTGTCTTGGTCCAGAGTCACCTAAGTGACCCAGATTATTACCATTTTTTTTGCTACCTTGTTTATTACTATGATTACAAAGAATCCTTTTGAATATGTAATTATATAATTTTTATTTTTATTATTAATATAGTTATGATAAATTTATAATTTTTCTAGTGTTGAGTTGATTCCGCATTCCTAAGACTTCTGCTCTTACCCATAAATTGAAGGAACAAAAATAAAGCTTAATCAGATAAGCATATTCAAAACAAATCATCCCCATTGATTATGTTTAAAATTACGGGTTTTCATTTTAGATCTGAGTAGTAAGTTACAAAGGAATAGAAATGAATAATATATTATAGCAATATCAAATAACTTAGGGGTTGCTAAATTGGAGAAAAGTGGGAAGAGAGTAAAATGTAATACGATTATAAATGTAAGAAGGAACCAGGTTGAGAAGATTTTTATTTGCCAAACAGGTTCAGTCCTGCAAGTAGCAGGGAACTACTGGAGCTGATTGACAGGGATTACATGGTGAGATGTACACTTTAGGAAAAAAACACCTTGGCAGCTGAGTCCAGGATGGATTAGAGAACTGAGGCAAGGAGACAAGTTAAAATGTTATTGCTACAGCCATTGGGAAAGATGATGAGGGACTGAACTAGGGTGTTGATTGTGAGTACAAATAAAAGGTGTCTACAAGAGATATTATGAAGCTAAAAATGAAAAGATTTGACAATGGATTGCATATGTAGGGTTTTATTTTATGTCATGCTGTTGCTGAAGTGATTAGGCAGCTAGATGGCATAGAGTATATATAATATACTAGTCCTTGTCCAAATTAAGCCTTAGACACTTACTTTCTAGGCAAAT
The DNA here is from genome assembly GCA_023553655.1 of Myrmecobius fasciatus. Taxonomy (NCBI): domain Eukaryota; kingdom Metazoa; phylum Chordata; class Mammalia; order Dasyuromorphia; family Myrmecobiidae; genus Myrmecobius; species Myrmecobius fasciatus. Next base: position 53,177 of record JAJPUD010008059.1, read on the forward strand.
CACTTAACTTCTGTCTGCTCATTTAATTTTCTGAATTGTAATATGGTTTTGATAATAGCACCTATTTTGTAGGGTTGTTGTTGTGAGAATAAAATGAGGTATTTGTAAAGTGCTTTGTAAACCTTAAAAAGTGCTACTTATGGTGATGATGTTTTAATTGACTCTAGAGTTCTCTAAGTGGACCTTAACATTTTCAGAAAGTGCTAATTTTGTTTCCTTTTTGCCTTTACTTATTTCCTGTAGTTCTTTTTCAAGTTTTATTGTTGTCATAGTAATCGTTTTTAGTACATATCAATATTAGGGGTGATAATAAATTTTCTTACTTTATCACAATCTTTAAAAAATCCTCTAGTTTATCTTCATTACATATAGCTGACTTAGTTTTTGGTATATAGCATACCATTCATTTTTATGTTGTTATATTCCATGGGTGGTGTATTTTGTCAAAAGATTTTTTTGTCATTTATATTACCTTGGGATTTTAATGATTCTAACCTTGGATTCCTGATGTAAATCTTAGCCAGCTGTATTTTATATTCTTTTTGATGTGTAAGCTCTTTTCCTAACAATTTACTTAAAATTAGGACAAATATTGGTCTATAGTTTTCTATTTTGTTTCTTCTAGGTTTAGTTACCAACCATTATTTGTATTGCAGAAAGTATTTGGTAGGATTCCTTATTTTACTTTCTTTCTTTCTTTCTTTCTTTCTTTCTTTCTTTCTTTCTTTCTTTCTTTCTTTCTTTCTTTCTTTCTTTCTTTCTTTCTTTCTTTCTTTCTTTCTTTCTTTCTTTCTTTCTTTCTTTCCTTCTTTCCTTTCTTTCCTTCTTTCTTTCTTTCCTTCTTTCTTCCTTTCTTTCTTTCTTTCTTTC
>JAJPUD010008059.1:54146-77051 GCA_023553655.1 Myrmecobius fasciatus
CCCTCCTTCCCTCCTTCCCTCCTTCCCTCCTTCCCTCCTTCCTTCCTTCCTTCCTTCCTTCCTTCCTTCCTTCCTTCCTTCCTTCATCCTTCCTTCCTTCCTTCCTTCCTTCCTTCCTTCCTTCTTCCTTCCTTCCTTCCTTCCTTCTTCCTTCCTTTCTTTCTTTTTCTTTTTTTTTTTCTTTTTTTGCTGAGGTAATTGTGAGGTTAAGTGACTTGCCCAGGGTCATACAGCCAGGAAGTGTTAAGTGTCTGAGATCAAATTTGAACTCAGGTCCTCCTGACTTCAGGGCTGGTGCTCTATCCACTGCGCCACCTAGCTGCCCCTATTTTCCTATTTTTTCGAATAATTTTTTGAACTATTTTAAGGGCAACCAGGTTACATAGTAGATAAGCCTGGAGTCAAAACCACTTGAGTTAAAATTTGACTATGGACAATAACCATTTGTATAATGGGGATAATAGCATCTACTTCATAGGATTGTTGTCAAGTTCAAATGAGATTAGCATAGTATGTTGTTCATTGTTATTTGTTACACCTCATTGCTCATGCTACCCCATGGACTATATAATAATAGCACCCTAGGCTCTTCTATTCTCCACCATTTTTTGAAGCCTGTCCCAATTTATGTTATACACTGTTATAAATGCTTGCTTCCTTTTCCCATCCCCATCATCTTCTTGAAAAGTTTGTTAGAATATACTTTTAAATCTATCTGGTCCTAAGTTTTCCAGGGTTGGAAGGAAGAAAGGAGGATATGATAAAGTTCATTTATGGCTAATCCAATTTATTTTTATTGACATTAGGTTTTTTTTAAATCCTACTTATTTAACTTATCTAGACATTTTTATTTTTGTAAATATTGGTCCATTCATTTGTTGTTGGTTTTATTGGCCTATAATTGATCAGACTAGTTTCTAAAGATTTTGCTCTGTTGTGAATTTTTCATTCTGGTAGTTTGATTTTTCTCTTTTCTAAAAATCAGATTTTGTAATGTTCTGTCTTTTCCTCCCCATCTCTCACTCTCAACAACAACAAACCAACAGTCTTTTGGTTGTATTACTTTTTCCCTCTTCAATTTTGTTAATTTCTTCTTTAATTTTTAGAACTTTTGTTTTGATTTTTAAATGTTGCTGTTTTATCTTTCATGTCCCCAAAATTTTGATTCTTGTTTTGTCATTTTCTTTATGGAATTATCTGTTGTTTCTATGACTTGTTTTTTGATCCACTGTCTTTAGAATAACTTATCTATCTTCAATTTGCATTTATCAATTTTCAGGCACCTAACATTTAGCTTTTTAAAAAATATGTAAAGGATGAGAACTTTTTTTTTTTTTTTTTTGCTAGATTTCTGCAAACCTGGAAAGTGTACATCGAGGTTCTTAATTATACTTTTATTCTATATTTCTCCTTTTAATTTGATTAATTATTTCCTTTTAATATTTAATTAATTTGGTACAGATAATAAGTATTGTAAATTATTTTTGGTGCCCTTAAGCACAATGTATTGTGTCCATGTTTAACTTTTCTTCCTTAAAACATTTTCCTGAATCAAAGTAAATTCTGATCTCGCTCCTCATTTTAATTGTGAATCTTTGTTTTAAATGTGTTTTTTTTGACATTTTTAGATTATCATTTTGTTACCTTTCTTCCTTTTGTAGATTAGATCATTCCATTCATTTTTAGTTTTTTTATTATTTTTATAGATTATTAAGTATGTATTTCCTTATTGCTCTTTCTCCCTTTTGTGTCCTCACCTACCTTATAAAGAAGGAGGTGGAAAAAGAGCGCCTGAGTAACACTTGTGAGTTCTAATTGACTGATCTTTTATCCTTAAGCTTTTATTTCTCTTGTAAATTTCCACTTTATAACTAATTCCCTGAAGTTGCTGTTTATTTTACTTGGGTTTATTTATTCTCAATTTTGCCCTTGTGTATATTCACTTCCAGTTTTGCTACATCTCCTCTCCCTTTCTTTGTTCTTATTATTTTGTTGAATTGAATATATTTATACCATAAACTGAGTTTTCCTGTCTTCTTTATCCAGCTCAGATGTACTTTCCTCCCTTTTCTTCCTCACCCTTTCTCTGAAAAATATCTAAAGCCTTTAAAAATTCTTTTTGTATTATATATTTACTGTATAAAATTTTTCTTTTAGTTTTTTTTTACTTTTTGTTAAGCATTTTCTATTATTTTTCATGTTCAGCTATAATTTTTATTCCTCAATATTCCTTGCTTTTTAGGTTCCTTTAATTTTTTTTCCTTCCTTGTCTAATTCCTATAACAATAAATAACATTTGTTCCTGGAAATTCATAGTGAAGTTTTAATCACCATTGGAATTTACTGTAGAAAAAAAAAACCAAGATATTTTTGATTAATTCTTTCAAATAACCATATTTTAATTGATGGAAATTATTAAGGTGGAAGTCTATTGCTATGGTTAAAAGAAAATTTCTAATTTATGAAAGCTTTTAGGGGAAAAAAAGGGGAAAGTCTTCTAAAGAGAATTTTTTCTTTTATAACATCATGAGAAAAATTTTGTATTAGAAGGTTGTATGTGCTTCTGGTCAGATTCTCTTGATAAAGTTAACTTCCTACCAAGATTGCCTTCCTATCAAGAAGGTTAATGTGAATTAGGCCTTTGTTCTGGAGCTGTCTACTTGATAAAAAATATTAATTTTTCTTGCCCTAGGTACTAGTTCACTAACAGGTAGCATATTAAGGGCAATTTATGTTAGTTTAATTAGTACCAGGACTTTGCCTTTGGAACAGGCCTATGAGGAAAACAGACATGAAGAAATCAAGAGAAATTTTGACTAGATACATGGATTTCAATTTCCTGAAATAAAATTGTGTAAGAAGCCATATAATCTTAAGGAATTATATATATCAAGAAACCACATAGAACCCAAGATATTAGTGTCCCAAAACTGTAGTAGAGTTCTTTATCCAAGCTGGGAGTTGAAGGAATACTAGACAGCTACAGTTATATGGTAGCAGATTTATAAGGGAGAACAATCTGAGAAATTTTTGTGGCATGTACAATTTATTGATCTGTTCTTTCATTCTTTTATTGATGTAAGAATTTAGAGATATAAAATTCCCTTTTAAGAATACTGCTTTGGCTGTGTCCCATAAATTTTGGCATATTGTCTCATTGTCAATTATCTGAGGAATATTTGGACCATACATTCTGAACAGTGGCAGTTTTTTGGATCAAGCCCTCCTGTATTTGTCCCTCTTTAATTCCCACTTGCATATATGCCCATCACAAGTTTTTATCAATCTTTTCCTTTTAAATATCTCTTCATCATCTATTCTCAAAAGCTGGACTTTGTTTTATTACTGACTCTACCTGAATCTATGTGTCCTATTATTTCTTATTCTCTACTTTGCTAATTTCTGTCCTGTTTTGCCTGTTCAGTTGAAAGTGTGTGTCTGTGTGTGTGTGTGTGTCTGTGACTAACCTCCTTTGACTAGTTCAGATGAAAGTTAGTTTCAACTGATTCCTAATCCCCTCCTCTTCTCTCTGTAGTCTTTTTCTGCATTTATAGATGTGAGGTATTAAATCCCTTTTCTCATGTATTTCTTTGCTCCTCCATTTTCTTCTCTTTAAAACATAACAGAAACATCCCATGCTTTTCATCTTATTTAATTCCCTCTATAACCTTTAAGTTCATTTTCTTCTGAGGGGTGCTAATTTCTAATCACTCAGTTAAGTCTTGCCAAGTTTTTCCTCTAATCTCTGTTCAAATTCTTTCCTCTGGAGAGCTGATTTCATTTATAGCATTATTTTTATATTCTTGCTTCACTTCTTCCAAAAACTATAGTGACCAAGATCTTGTGATCATGTGTTTTTCTGAGATTTTGTTTTTAGAATATTGTGTAGCTATTCTTTTCTCCTGGTTTTGCATCTTGGATATACCTGATTCCCAAAACAATTCTTTATTGTGAGTATCTTTTTTTGTTTACTCATTCTTCCAGTATTTATTCTTGAATTGAGACATTGTGCTAGCACCAATCTGTGTACTTCCTGATTTCTGGCAGGAATACTGGAAGCTTGTTTGGTTTTTCTTTTAGTTCTATAGGGTACTGTTTCTCTTTTCTTTGGGGTCTTGAATTCTGTGTTCTTTGGAAGTCTTGATGACAGCTTAGGCCAGGGACCTGCAAACTTTTAGCACATTATTAACAGTCAGATCTAGAAAGTCTTATAAATTCTTGGCCTCATTCTGATGTGGGACAGCTAGGTGCCACAGTCGATAAAGTGCCAGGCCTGGAGTCAGCAAGACTTAATATTTCTGAGTTCAAATCAGGTCTCTGACACTTACTAGCTATGTGACCCCGAACAAGTCACTTAACCCTGTTTGCCTCAGTTTCCTCAAAATTGGTAAAATGAGCTGCAGAAGTAAATGGCAAGCTATTCTTTGCCTCCCCCCCCCCAAAAAAAAAATCCCAAATGGCAATCATGAAAAGTTGAACACCTTAAAGAACTAAACAACAAACACCCTGTTATGGGTGTTTGAATAGCACAACTTCACGCTTGTCTCTAGTTAGATCTTTAATAATTGTTACTGACCCTGTCTCTTGTTGGCCAGGTGGCTGACTGCTGATTCAGAGAAATAGAACTGCAGGCTTATAGGCTGACTTTTACTCTTTGTTCTTGTCTGTGGGTTGTCTCTTGAGATCTGCTTGAGGGTTAGGACCATAGAACTGATTTCTCATTTCTGGTCCTAGTCTTTCTATATGACACATCCTGAAGCTTAGTTCTTGCTGGTTTTGTGACCGCTCCTTGTCTTGGTACACAATTGTTAATCACAGCTTAGTCCAGACTATATCAGAGATCCCTATTTGAGGTCAGAGTGATACAAATGCCTGCTGTCAGCTGGTCACTTGCAGTGTTGGATTCTGGACTACTCTTTGTCTTGCTATACAGCTTATAATCTCTGACCTTGTCTCTTGTGCAATGTGAATCTTATGGTTCAGTCCCCTACCCAGTGCTTCCCCAGTTTTGTACTGTAAATTTGTCACCTATTTTTTTCTTCTTAAATTTCCTCCTCATCCCTTCACTTGGCACTCTTACTTGATTTTTGTTGGAGTAGTTGTGAGAGAGAGCTGGGCTACATTGCTTCCTTTGCATTCTCCTCTTCACTTTGAAATTTTGTACATGCTATATGAATAGACTGTGAGGTTTTACAGAAGAGGAATGGTTTGGTGGTTTATTTTGGTTTAGTTTTTGGTCTTTGGATCTCTAGTGCCTTGCCCTTTAAGTACTTAAAAAATATTAATTTAATTTGGAAGCTTTATAATTGTAGTCTTAACTCTGTAACTGAATTTGAAAAGTTAGGAGTTTGGTGACCAGGTGATAAAAGTAAGGGAGGTTCATCATTGAAAAGTTGTTTAATCCTTAATATTTCTTTTAATTTCATGAAAAGAAGACCAACATATAAAACTTGATTTTTCTTGTATTTTGTTTGTAAAACATATATACTCTTTTAAGAAGGTGTCTCATTTAGGTAAATTAGATATGGGTTTAAAAGAAAAGTTTGCCTCATTTGTTTCTAACTTTGCTTCCAACTGATCATTTTATTTTCTCTTTTTGAAACAAAAATATAAAAGTGACTCAAAGACATCAAATTCAGGAGTACTTATAAAAAACCCTAAAATGACTAGAATTTTTTCTAGCTGAAATTAAATTTAAACCAACAGCCTATATAGAAAACATAACTTTGGATAAGTTCCAACTAGATAATAAAATCTTGATTTGAGAGTTTATATAATAAAGAATTAGAAGAGCAGAAAAGGGAGAGCTAGAAGAAGAGTTCTTGACTAATAAAAGAGCTTCATAGACTCATAAGGGACAAATATAATTACATAAAATTGAAAAGTTTCTTGCTAAACATTTGCAATTAGTTTATCTTATCAAGGTCAGATACCTAAACATACTGAAATTTAGAAAATTGAAATAAATTTATAAAAAGAATTTAGATAGAAAAAGCATTTGTCATGCAAATATAAACAAAAAAGACAATCTTTCCCTTCAAGAAGAATACATGCTAATTGGCAGACACATAAAGATGAACTGGAAAAGATTGGTCTCTCATCAGAGAACAATTATGATATATTAATGTAATGGAATATAATTACTACATAATAATAAATGATGAAAGGGTTTGCTTCAGAGAAACATTGGAAGACTTGTCAGAATTGATACAGTATAAAGCAAATAATGCCAAGTTAACATTTTATTAGAATGACTTCAATATTATAAAGGAAAATCCTTATTTAAGTTTTATGATCAATTCAGTGATGTCTGTTAGAATATGAACACCTTTAGAACTATATTTTTGCCTTTCTTTGTTTTCCGAATGCTTAATGCAGTTTCAGGTACATAATAAAAACCTAATAAATCCATATTTATTGACTTTAAAATTTTGATCCTGAATAGGAATTTTTAATAGTGGTCTTGGCACACAGGTGATCAGAATTAGGCATACATTTTCAGACAACCAATTTGGTAATGTGTTTTGTACAACTACTTGGCATGAAAAAAGAAAAGAAAGGATTTTTATTTTTCTGGTTGTTGGGGTAGAAAGTAAGAAAATTGGAAATGTGCAGTTTTTTTTTTTTTTTTCCTTAGGGTATTATGGAATCATTTAAAAGTAGAGCAAAGGAAGTCTCAGAATGGGTAACAGGCATACCAGCATAGAAATTAACTATTTTGAAGACATAATTTCCACTTCCGTTTCCAAAATATGATTATTGTTTTTTTAATATGTTATATAATATTTATACATAACATAAAATTATAAATTTTTGTTATTAAATGTGTGTGTGTGTATGTGTAAGTGTAAAAAATCTTAATTTGTGCCTCATGGTCCATCATTATTATTACTAATACACATCTTTCCTAGTGGAAATCCAGATGAAAAAAAAAGATGTATTGGATATAGCCATTTTTGCTTCCTGCCTGTTTTGTATTATTGATAACTTAAAAAAAAAAACCCTTAGAAAACTCCCAAAAAACTCTGATATAGATGAAGATGTGATGATCTTGTTATTCTAAAGAGTAATTTTATAACATATTTGTGCTTGGAAACATTGTTATATGTAGTGAATAGACCCTATGGATATATATGTTAGTATAGTAGTTGATTTCAAGAAAATTTTGGGTTAATTGGATTTTTCTGGACTAATTTAAGAACTTAATTACTAAATAACTAACATTTCTTTTTTTTTTTAAATTTATTATTTTTTTTATTAAAGCTTTTTATTTGTATAACATATGTATGGGTAGTTCTCCAGCATTAATCTTTACAAAGCTTTCCATTACAAATTTTACCCCCAGTCCCCTCCTCTCCCCTAGATGGCAGGAAGTCCACTACATGTTAATAATGAATAACTAACATTTCTAAAAGAAAATACTTTTAGTTTTTTTAAGTAGCCATTTTACAATAAATAAACTCTTATACTACAGTTTGATATATAAATTGAGGCTCCTTCAGTATTTATACCTTGTACATTGTTATTGTTAATATTGGTGTAGTATTCCCTTTTTTTAAAAAAAACAAAATATTTTCCCCAATTACATATTACATTTTATTTATTTATTTATTTATTTTTTTGCTGAGGCAATTGGAGTTGTCACACAGCTAGGAATTAAGTGTCTGAGATCAAATTTAAATTCAGGTCCTCCTGATTTCAGGGCTCGTGTTCTATCCACTGCGCCACCTAGCTGCCCCCATATTACAATTTTTAACATTTAAAAAAAAAAAGTTTTGAGGTCCATATTCTGTTTTCCTACCCTCTACAACCCCCTTCATTGAGACAATGAATGATAATAGTTCATATGTGTGCAATTATGTGAAACATTTCCACGAGTCATTTTGCACAAGAAGAATTTAAAAAAAGAATGAAAATGAAAAATTTCATTCATTTTACTTTGTATCAGTTTTCTCTCTTTCTCTCTCTTTCTCTGTCTCTGTCTCTGTTTCTGTCTCTCTCATCCAGGGTCACATAGGTAGTGTTTCAGATTTGAACTCAAGTCCTCCTGAATTCAGGGTTGGTGCTCTATCCACTGTGCCACCTACCTCCTCTGCTTATCATTTCTTATAGCATAATAATATTCCATTATAATTATGTATCATAACTTGTTCAGTCAGTCCCCGAGCTCTTAGCTACCACAAAAAGAGCTGCTAGCAATAAATATTTTTGTATAAGGTGCTAACCACCTTATCCCCTCTACCTTTTTCTTTTGATCTCTCTGGGATATGGATTTGATAGTTATTATAGATCAAATGGTATGCCCAGTTTTATAGCCCTTTGGCCATATTTCCAAATTGCTTTCCAAAATAGTTGGGCCAATTCACAACTCTACCTGTGATGCCTTAGCATCCTAGTTTCTGCATATCCCCTTCAATATTTATCATTTTTTAATCATAATAGCTAATTTGATAAGTATAAAGTGGTCCCTCAGTTTTTATTTGCATTTCTCTAATCATTAGTGATTTGGAGTATTTTTTTTTTATATATAACTATAGATAACTTTGAGTTCTTTGTCTGAAAAGTACCTGTTCATATCCTTTTACCATTTATCAATTGGGCAGTGACTTGTTTTCTATATCTTTGAGAAATCAGGCCTTAATCAGAGATACTGCAAAAAAAAAATTTCCCCAGTTTCCTGCTTTCCTTCTAATTTTCATTATACTGATTGTGTTTGTGCAAAAAAACTTCTTAATTGTATATAATCAAAATGATCATTTTTACAGTTTATAATAATCTATATATCTTCCCTTCTCACTATATCTGATAGGTGAGCTATGTCTTGTTCTCCTAATTTGCTTATAATATTATTACCCTTTATGTTTAAATCACATACCATTTTTGACCTTACCTTGGTATATGGTGTGAGATGGGTTTATATCATTTCTGCCACACTGTTTTCCATCTTTCCCATCAGTTTTTGTCAAGTAATAAGATTTTTTTCTCTCAAAGCTTGAATTTTTGGGTTATATATTAGACCACCAGTGTATTGTGTACCTAATCTATTCCAGAGATCTACACTGTGTTTCTTAGGCAGAATCAGATTGTTCTGATAATTATTGCTTTATAATACAATTTGAGATCTGATACTAGTAAGCTACCTTTATTCCTTCATATTTTTTTAAGTCCCCTGAGATAATTTTTGTTTTTCCTTCTACATGAAGGTTATTTTTTTCTAGTTATAAAACTTTTTATTTGTTTGATTGGCATGGCACTGAATAAATAGATTACTTTAGGTAGAACTGTCATTTTTATTATATTGACTTGGCCTACCCATGAGCAAGTAATATTTTTCCAGTTATTTAGATCTAACTTTTTTATGAAAACTGTTTTCCAGTTGTGTTTATATAGTTCCTAGAGTTGTCTTGGCAGATAGACTCCCAAGATTTTATGTTGTCTATGCTTATTTTAAATGGAATTTCTCTTTCTGTTTCTTATTCTTATTTTTTATTGATTTTGTTGGTAATATATAGAAATACTGAGATTTATTTAGTTTTATTTTGTATCATATAACTTTACTGAAGTTAATTTTTTCAATTAGTTTTTTAGTTGATGCTCTTAAGTTTCTCTAAGTGTACTATTGTGATAGTTTTGTTTCCTCATTGCCTATTCTATTTTCTTCAATTAGTTTTTCTTCTCTTGTTGCTATAGCTAGCATTTCCAGTATAATATTGAGTAATGGTGATGATAATGGGGCTTCTCCTCGATTGTATTGGGAAGGATTCTAGCTTATTCTTTTTTAGATCACTATTACTTATTATCTTAAGGTAAGATCCATTTATTCCTATTCTCTGTTGTGTTTTTTAATAAGAATGGCTGTTACATTTTGTCAGATGCTTTTTTATTTTTATTTTTTTTTGGCATCTGTGAGATAATCAAAAGAGTTTTTTGGATTTGTTTTTAATTTCCTTGGTTATGCTGATAGTTTTCCTAATATTGAACTACCTCTGCATTCTTGGTATAGATCCCATGTAGCCATTGTATTATGATTCTCCTGATACATTGTTATAATTTCCTTGCCAGTATTTTATCTAAATGTTTTACATCGGGGCAGCTAGGTGGCGCAGTGGATAGGGCACCAGCCCTGAAGTCAGGAGGACCTGAGTTCAAATGTGGTTTCAGACACTTAACATTCCCTAGCTATGTGACCCTGGGCAAGTCACTTAACCCCAAATGCCTCAGCAAAAAAAAAAAAAAAAAAGAAGAAGAAGCAAAAATAAATAAATAAATAAATTTTTTTTGCATCCATATTCATTATGGAAAATGGTCTTTAATTTTCATTTTTGTTTTGACTCTTTGTGGTTTAGGTATAAGCATCATATTTCTGTCCTAAGACGAACATGGTACAATTTCTTCTTCATCTGTTTTTCCAAATAGTTTATATAGTATTAAAGCTAATAGTTCTTTCAATATTTACCTGGTAGAGTTCACTTGTAAAGCCATCTGGGGATTTTTTTTTAGGAAGTACTGATGGCTTGTTTAGTTTCTTTTTCTAAGATAGGGTTATTTAATTATTCTATTTCTTTTCTGTTAATCTAGGCAGTTTCTATTTTTTGTAATATTCATCCATCTTATTTAAATTGCCTAATTTATTGCAATGTAATTGGGCAAAATAGCTCTTCCTGTTTTAATTTCTTTTTCATTGGTCGTAAAATAACCCTTTTCATTTTTGATATTGGTAATTTGGTGTCTCCCATGCCCTTTTAAAAATCAAATTAACCAATGGTTTTATATTTTATTGTTTGTTTTTCATAAAACCAGCTTCTACTTTTAATTACTAGTTCAGTGGTATTTTACTTGTAATTTTATTAATCTGCTCTTTGATTTTCAGGATTTTCATTTTGATGTTTAATTGGTAATTTTTATTTATTTAATTAGTTTTTTAGTTACATGCCATATTCATTGATCTCTCTCTTGTTTTATTAATACAAATGTCCCTAAGTATTGCTTTGGCTGCATGACATATATTTTGGTATGTTGTCTCATTGTTACCATTTTTAGATGAAATTATCAATTGTTTCTATGATTTATTCTTTGACTCAGTTATTTAGTTTATAATTACTTTTCATCTATCCACTGCTCATTATTGAATATAATTCTTATTGCCTTATAATTTGAAAAGAAGGCATTTAAATTTTTTGCATTTGATTATGAAACTTTTGATCTCACCAATATGCTGAGACCAAAACACAGTGCTCTATACCATGTTCAGTTTTTGTACAGGTACCATGTACTGTTGAGAAAATGGTATTTATTCCCATTCAATTTTCTTTAGAGATGTATCATTATCTTTTTCAGAATTTTATTAACTTTCTTTCTTATTTATTTTTGGGTTAGTTTTATCTAGTTTTGAGAGCAGAAAGTTGAAGTTCTGTACTGGCATAGTTTTATAGTCTCTTTTCTTCTTTAGTTTATTCAATTTCTTCAAAAACTTAAGTCCTACACCATTTTAAGTACATATATGCTTAGTATTTTTTTATCTATAGTGCCTTTCAGCAAGGTATAATTTTCTTCTTTTTTTCTTTTAATTCTTTTAATTCAGTTTTTGTTTTATCTGAGATTATGATTGCTATTCCTGCTTCTTTTGCTTCAGCAGATATATAATAGATTCTGTTCTAGTACCTTATTTTTAATTCTGTGTGTGTATGTGTGTCTGCACTTCAGGCATGATAATGATTTTTAATAGACTCTGCTATGCATTCTATATCTAGTTAAGTCTGTATGCTATTTTCTCTTTGATCCAATTTTGATGAGAATAAGGTTGAAGCTTTACCATTCTCTCCATCTTACTGTCCATTATAATAGCCCTTTCATGATTTTTTTACCTGAGATAATTTAACTCATTCCAGCTCCCCCTCCTACTTTTCTCATTTTAATCTTCTTTATTTTGTTATTTTGTGTATCATCCCATCAAAGTCACCTTATATCTATAACCTTTGTCTATGTATGCTCCATTTAATTGTTCTTGTAGAAATAAAGTTCTTAATAGTTATAAATATTATCTTGCTGTATAGGAATATAAACAGTTTAACCTTATTGAATTTGTTAGGTTTTCTCTTGTTTCTTTTTAACTTTGTGTTTTCTTGAGTCTTGTATTTGGAGATCATCTTTTATTCAGCTCTGATCTTTTAATTAGGAATGCTTGAAAGTCCTTTATTTCATTAAATGTACATTTTATTCTTGAAACATTGTACTCACTTTTGCTGGGAAGTTTGTAATTCTAACTCCTTTGCCTTTTGGAAAATCTTATTTTAAACCCTATGTTTCTTTAATATGGAAGCTGCTAAATCTGTGTAATCCTGACTGGAGCTTTATGATATCAGACTGTTTTCTTTTTGCCTGCTTTTGTAGTATTTTTTCCATGACCCTGGAGCTTTAGAACTTGGCTAAGCTATTCCTAGGAATTTTCTTTCAGGTGGTGACTGGTGGATTCTTTCAGTTTCTATTTTGTTCTGTAGTACTAGGATATCAAGGCAATTTTCCTTGAAAATATTTTGAAAGATGCCCTGATGGCTCCTTTTCTTCTTTCTCTTTCTCCCCTTCTCCTTCTAAATATTTAATTTTTTGTTAATTTTAATATTTGCTTAAACTGAGATCACTTACATTCTTACTTATTGAAAGTTATATGTCTTTGCTGGACTTTTGGATTCAAGAAGACCTAATTCCAAGATGTTCCTTAGGAGAGGGAAGCTGGACAAATCTCTTTAATTTTTCTGATGCTCTGTTCATCTGTAAAATCTGGATAATAGCATCAATTAATCTGAGGTTTGTTATAAAGATGAAATGAGATGATGTCCAGTAAAATCAGGAATCATTTAGAGGTTTGCAGATATTGTGGTGCTATGTAGACAGGTATACATATACATATATATAACTATTATTTTTTCCATTTTACTTTTCATGTAACATAAAAACTGAATGAGAAAAAGTATGGTTAACTGAGGCCAACCAAGAGATTAAGTGATTTTTATATGTCACACTCTTAGGAAGTATCTGAGACCATATTAGACCTCAGCTCTTCCCAGGTCTAGGCACAGCAGCAATCTATCCATTCTACCATAATTAAGTTTATGGAAAAGTTGAAGATATATATTTGAGTGAAAATTTCCTACACTCTTGTAATAATTGATCTGTTATTTGATATTCCTTATTTGTATGGAAAATAAACAAAAGACCACAAATCAAGGCCCAGGATCTGTTAGTTTGTTTATTTTAGGTAGAGATTTTTATTTATTTTTAATAAACAATATTTTTTCCAATTATATAAAAAGATAGTTTTCAATGTTCATTTTTTATGATTTTGAATTCCAATATTTTTCTCCCTTCCAACTGCCCTTCTCCCTCCCTGGGACAACAAGCGATCTCATATAGCTTATACATAAGCAATCAAGTTAAACATTTCTACATTAATCATATGGTGAAAGAAGAAACTATAAAAAGGAACCCCCCCCCCCATTGAAAATAGTATGTTTCAATATGTATTCAGATTCCATAGTTGTTTTTTTGGATGTGGGTAGCATTTTCCATCATGAATCTTTTGGAATTGTTTTGGATCATTGTATTGCTAAGAAATAAATCTGTCTTTGCTGAGCATCGTACAGTATTGCTGTTACTTTGTACAATGTTCTTCTGGTTCTGCTTCAGATTTTTCCAAAATCTTATTGTTACATTCAGATATTTTTTCAGCCATTCCCCATTTCATGGGTGTCCCCTCAATTTCCATTTCTTTGCTTCCACAAAAAGAGTTATAAATATTTTTGTACATGCAGGACCTGAAGTTTTAAAATGATTGTCCACTCTAATTTATATACATCTGATCTTTATTTTGAATGCTGAGCTGTTCTTTTCATAGTTCATTAACTCCTTTTGAGTCTTAATCCACAACAAAAACAGTCCTTGAGTCTGCTATTTTCTTTTCTTGACACCAGGTGGCATGCTGTTATTGAAAAAGTCAGTAAATATTGTTAAATTTTCCTCTCTAAGGGGAAATAAGAGAGAAAACATTGAATCAAAACTAAGATGGTACAAGGCAGTATCATTTCTCTTTATTGTTCCTATCTGATATATTCTCCATTTTTAGAACCAAAAAAATTAAATTATTTAAAGAAATTTGATTGATCACGCGATTTCTATATCCCAACAATTTTAGCTACTTTTTATAGTCATGAAATATTTCATTGCCTACTTTGATTATCACCTCTGTGCTGATGATTTACAAATTTGCTTAATTTTCCATAACTTCTCTACTGAATTCCTTCTTCAATCCAATATTAGATATCTTGAACTGAGTATTTCATAAACATCTTACACTCAGCATGGTCTTATTCCCCTTCTTTCCAAACTCTGCCTCCTTCTAAGCTTTCCCATCACTGTCAAGGGTGGTATTGTTGTCCCAGCCGTCAAGACTTGGCAACTTTGCTGTTATCTTGATTCTTCGTTTTCTTCTCAGATAAAATCGGTTTCCAAGTCCTCTAGATTTTGCTTTCTTGACATCTCTCCCTGATGGCCCCTCTTGGGTTACTGCCACTCTGACACTGCAAGCCTGGAGCGTTCCACACCTGGACTATTTGTAAAGTCTGCTGCTTGGTTGTTTTCGCTACGAGTCTCTCCCCACTTCAGTTCATTCATCTGTCCAAATGATCTTTTTAAAATGTGAATTTGAATATGTCCCCTCCTTGCCATAGTAAACTCCAGTGGTTTTCTGTCCCTCCATTTGGCAGTCCTTCCTAGCCTCACTCCTACTCCACATTGTACCAGTTTTCTCACACATGTTCCCCCTCACTCCACTTCTTTTTCCATTTTGTGTTCTGTGATCCAGTGACATTGTCTTCCTTGTTGTTGCTTGAATAAACATCTCGTCTTCCAATGCTGGGCATTTTCACTAGCTGTGTCTTATGCTTTCTATTGATCGCTGCTTACTGGTTTCTGTGTCTTGCTTCAAGTCCCAGCTAAAATTATCCTCCTGCAGGAAGCCTCTTATTAGTGTGTTTCTTCTGTTGATTATTTCCTATTTATGTTTTGCTTGTAAAAAATTGTTTGCAATTGTGAGATTCTAGAGGACAAAAATTGTCCTTTTCCTTTCTTCTTGTCTGCAGTGCTTAACACAATGCCTGGCACATGGCATAAGTGTTTGATAAATATTTATGATGGATTCACTACCTATTAATGATTTTTACACAAAAGTCTTCATTTTACAGGTATGTGTGATAAATGTCCTTGTAATATTGGCTACTTAGGATGGCATTATATTCATTAAGGTGGCAATCTCAAGCAGGTGAAAATCCAATCTATATTGAAAATCAATAGGTATTTACTGAGAGCTTGGTACTGTGATAGGTACACATCAAGGGATACAAGGGGATGGTTCTAGCTCCCACAGAACTTCCATATTTATAAGTTATTAAGAGTTAAGACATGTTTACAAATGACTGTAATTAATGATTAAAAATAGAAAGTGAAAGTGCAATAAGAAAAGTAGATACTGTTTTGAAAGTTAAAAGAAAAGACAAATTTCTTCTGGCTGAGGGAATCAGAAAAGGTTTTATGAAGGAGGTGGCATCTGGGCCTTAAAGAATGGGAAGAAATGTAATAGGAAAATCTTGGGGAAAGGGAACATCAGAGAGAAACACAAATTCATGGGACATACTCATGGAGTGGTAAGGTAGCCCACTCTGGGTGGGACAAGGAGTGTGTGAAAGAGATATAGGAGAGGTAAGACTGGAAGTTAAATCAGGGAAGGCTAGAGTGCTGGGCAAGGAGTGTAGCCCACATATAAGATCTTGGCCTCCGTATCTCAATATCTGTCCTATCACCTGGAGATCTGAGTTCCAAGAAGCGATAATCTACTTGGCCACCAAAGATCTAATTTAGTTATTTTAAAATGACATTTACCTGAGCAATAATTCAACTCCACAAATCTTTGTTAGGTACTTTTCTGCAAAGCCCTATGGTATATAAGCAGGAGTTGGGAGATGGGACCCCTGGAGGATGCAGTCCAGGTCCCTGCCCTCAAAAGAGCTTACAACGTAGGAAAGGCAAAAAACACAGACAAAAAAATTATAATACAAAAAAGGAGATCCAAAACATACTTCTTTGTGAGGTCAAAGTCGGAAAATAGTCTCCAGTGACAGGATGCATGGTTGGGGGAAGAATGGGGAAAAAGCAAAAAATACAGGAAAACTTGCCTATTTATAGATGCTGAAGATAAATAATGACTAGTGGAATACCTGGACATATGAGGAGATATACATTACCTTGCCCATTACAACAAATGTAATAATGTTATTAACACATTCAAAGCTTACAATACATCTAAACAAAAGTTATTGTTAGCATTATTTTTAATAAAAATAAAACAAAAGAGCAATAAATTCTGACAAAGGAACCCAGTGCTCTATCTGTGATTTGATAAAACTAAGAATGATGTAAAATATATTAATATATTTGTCTCCTTGACAGAAATACTGCAAAAACCAACTATAAAATAACAACTGAGTAAAAACAACTATAGTAAATTTTACCAATGTTGACCAATTGATGAGACGCCCCTGTTGTTTTCAAGATGGGTGAAAAATCCAAATGACACAAATATGATTTATGTGAAACTATATCATGTCAATGAATAGATCTCAAAAGCTATATAATGTCAGTAAGCAAACTATGGCCCAGGGAGGCTAAGTAATTTGCGTCTTGTACCAGAAGCAAAGGAGGCATGATTTGAACTCTCCTCTTTTGACTTCAGAACCTTTGCTTTGTACCACAAAGGGTTTGTGACACCTGGGCAACAATTCAGAAATCAGTACTTTTTATACTGCCTGAAGGTAGCAGCACATGGGGCAAAACACTATGTACAACAGAACAATAAATCAAATGTTTGTTTTTTAATAAAAATATGCCTTTTAAATGGCATCATCAGAAAAGTAGTACCTTTTAGAAAAATTAATGGTGTGAGGATTACTAAGAATTTACAATCGATCACAATATTCCCCCCCACTCCCCACCTAATACTTTATTTTTTTCTAATTATATGTAAAGATAGTTTTCAACACTTAGAGTTTCAATTTTCTTCTTCCTTTCCCTTTCTCCTCCCCAAGGCTACAAGCAATCTGATATATGTTATACATATACAAACATGTTAAACATTTTCCCACATTGGGAAAGAATCACACAAAAGAAACACACACAAAACAAAAAACCATGATAAAGAAAACAATTCACTCCCCAAGCCCCCCCCCCCAAAAAAAAACCCAACCCGGAAAATAGTATGGTTTGAGGATCATGAGATTTAAAGCTGGAAGAGGCCTTAGAGATAATCTAGGTTAGCCCTAGAGAGATTAAGTGACTTGACCAAGATCCCACAACTCACCAGCAACAGAATTGGTGAATTTTGAACCTAGGTCCTCTGAAACCAAACCCAGTGCTCTTTCTGCTGTAGTAGGATTCTGTAGGATACATGCTCTTTCTTTACAACATCTCCGGTAAATTTTACTCTACATACACATCATTGATACAGTAGAGACAATGTGAGTCACTGCTGCATATAATTTAAGGTACACTTAATCAGCCAATGAAACAATTGTTTCCTGATAACCTACTTTGTGTGACAAGCAAACAATGCTTGCCATGTATACTTATTCTTTGAAATTTTAAAATAAAGGCATCTGCATTTTACATTAAAAAATAATTTTCTATTACAAAGCACAAGATGTTTGAATAAACATCACAACCTAAACTATTTTAAATAGTTTTTAAAACCTGAACATAGTTTTTGTCAATCACTCAGACTGTTAATTACTTTCAATATATTTATCCAGTAGAAAGGTTAGTAATGTTGCTAAGCAGTTTTAAAGCCCTTGCAGGGCATACAGTACATTGTCATTTTCTAGATTACAATCAGAAAAGGTGTTCCAAATCTTAAATCAACTTTAATAGCTTAAAAATATACTATGAGTTTTGGGACACCCTATAATTCATCGAAATTAGTAGGTAGCCATTCTGTAAAAGTTTTCTTGATGGTTCTGGAAAATTTCCCCACATAGAGAGCTGATTTGGGTAGAAATTAAGAAGAAACTTTCAAATTCAAGACCTAAAACTAAACAACCTATTGGGTCTTTTTGTTTTGTCTTTTTATTTCCAGATACTTAGAAAATTGAATTGTATAGAAAATAAAAAGTAAAGGCTGCTACTTGGTTGGGCCTTTAGTAAACTATTGGTATATTTCTCTTAGGTAGTAAATTGAAGAAAATTTACTTTAAAAAAACCAATTTTGAAGGAACAAAGGCTCTTTATTATAATTAAATACCATTATCATACCTAAAGCCCCAAATAATGTGTTGTGCTAGAATTGTTGTCATTTTTATTGCTTTTTTAAAAGCAATCATCATTGGAGACAAGGAAACTCTTGTCATTTGTAGTTTTTTTTTTTTTTTTGTAGTCATGAAATTTAACTTTTAGCTCAGACAGTAGAAAACATACTTATATCCTTCAAAATGAACCTTTTCCCCTGGATATAGAAACGTAGAAGTAGTTAATAGTGGAGCTTACATCTCTTACACCTACATATTCTCAAAATCAGTTTCTTTTTCTGTCAATGAGGAAGGGCCCTGGTATTTTCTCTTTCACAGACATATGAAAATAGGGAGATTAGTCCTACTTCATTAAAACTAGCACTGGACTTCAAGTTATGAGATGTAGTATTCCAAACTCCACCTCACTGGCTTTGTGACTCTCAGCATATTACTTAATCTCCCTGACTCCAGTTTTCTCATCCGCAAAATGAGTGAATTGTATTAGATGAGCTTTAAGGATACATGTTTGAGTCTATATGTAGTAATATACTTCTACACCTGGATGTTTAATCAAATTTTTTTTTATGATTTTTTTTTAATTAAAGCTTTTTATTTGCAAAACATATGGGTAAGCATGGGTAATTTTTCAACACTGACCCTTGCAAAACCTTCTGTTCCAAATTTTTCCCTCCTTCCACCCAGGGCAGGTAGTCTAGTACATGTTTATTATGTTAAAATATATGAAGAATTGAATATATACATACATATTTATACAGTTATCTTGCTGCACAAGAAAAGTTGGATCTACAAGAAAAAATATCTGAGAAGGAAAACAAAATGCAATGCTTAAATCTTTTTTTAATCTTATATTCTTTTTTATCTCCTCTTTTCTTATCTTTATGCCTTTAATTTATTTTTTGCTTATTATTTTTTTTAATTAAAGCTTTTTATTTGCAAAATGTATGTATGGGTAATTCTTCAACAATGATCCTTACAAAGCTTTTTGTTACAAATTTTCCCTCCTTCCCCCCATTCTCTCCCCTAGATGGCAGGAAATCCACTACATATTAATTATGTTAAAATACTTGACAAATAGAATATATGTATACATATTTTTACAATTATCTTGCTGTGCAAGAAAAGTTGGATCTACAAGAAAAAAAATCTGAGAAGAGAAACATAATGCAAGCAAACATCAATAGAAAGCATGAAAATGTTATGTTGTGGTCCACATTTCACATCCCTCTCTCTGGGTGTATATGGCTTTCTTTACTGAACAATTGGAATTGGTTCGAAACATCTCATTGATGAAGAGAGCCATGTCCATCAGAATTGATCATCATATAGTATTGTTGCTGTGTATAATGATCTCCTGGTTCTGCTCATTTCACTCAGCATCAATCCATGCAGGTCTCTCCAGGCCTCTCTGAAATCGTCCTGCTGGTCGTTTATTATAGAATTATAATATTCCATAACATTCATATACCATAATTTGTTCAGCCAGTCTCCAATTGATGGGCATCCCTTCAGTTTCCAGTTTCTAGCCACTACAAAAAGGGCTGCCACAAACATTCTTGCACATGTGGGGCCCTTTCCTTCCTTTATGATTTCTTTGGGATATAAGCCCAATAGAAATGCTGCTGGGTCAAAGGGTATGCACAGTTTGATAACTTTTTGAGCATAGTTCCAGATTGCTCTCCAGAATGGTTGGATTCGTTCACAGTTCCACCAACAATGTGTCAGTGTCCCAGTTTTCCCACATCCCCTCCAACAGTCGTCATCATTTCCTGTCATTTTAGCCAATCTGACAGGTATGTAGTGGTATCTCAGAGTTGTCTTAATTTGCATTTCTCTGGTCAATAGTGATTTGGAACACCTTTTCATCTGACTAGAAATAGTTTTAATTTCTTCATCTGAAAATTGTTCATATCCTTTGACCATTTATCAATTGGAGAATGGTTTGAATTCTTATAAATATGAGAAAATTCTTTATATATTTTAGAAATGAGGCCTTTGTCAGAACCCTTAAATGTAAAGATGATTTCCCAATTTATTGCTTCCCTCCTAATCTTGACTGCATTGATTTTGTTTGTACAAAAATGTTTTAACTTAATATAGTCATAATTATCTATCTGGTGTTTAATTAAGAGTTCCAGTTCTTCTTTGGACATAAATTTATTCCATCTGCACAGGTCTGAGAGGTAAACTATCCTATGTTTCTCTAATTTGCTTATAATATCACTTTATATCTAAATCATGAACCCATTTAGATCTTATCTTGGTATGTGGTGTTAGGTGTGGGTCAAGCCCTAATTTCTTCCACACTAGTTTCCAATTTTCCCAGCAGTATTTGTCAAATAGTGAGTACTTATTCCAGAAGCTGGGGTCTTTGGGTTTATCAAACACCAGATTGCTATAGTTATTGCCTAGTTTGTCCTGTGATCCTATCCTATGCCACTGATCGACTACTCTATTTCTTTTTCTTAGTATTGTTGATAGCATTTCTAGAACTATATTTATTTGGGAGAATAGGCATAATTGCTTAAAGGTTCTAAGGTAGTCCCATTTCATATGAGCTTGTTTTGGTTTTGGATAGATGCTTTTAAAAATGTGAAATTTTTTTTAAATCAAATTTAAAAGATTTTTGAAATATATTTGATACATATAAATATAATTAAATATTAAATTTTTTTATAAGAGGGTCATCTGTGCCAATTTTTGTTGGTTTTATCATAAAAGAGGCTTGTTCTTTGTGAAAAAGCCTTTTCTGCATTTATTGTTATATAAGATCATGAGGTGTTGGATATTTTGTTTTTTAATATGATTAATTATATTGGTTGTTTCCTTATATTAAGCCATATTTAGAACCTTAGTATATAAATCCAAAATGATCATAATTAATGGTTTCTTGGATAAATCGTTGTTGCTTGATAGGATTTTATTTGAAATTTTTCAGTCAATATTTATTAATATTATTAGAATTTAGTCTTCTTTATGTGCTTTCTCTTTCCCAGGTTTAGGTAGTAGGATTGTGTTTTTCTCTTACAAGAATTCCGATAGGATGATTTCTTTCTCAGTTTTTGAGTATGATTTGTGAAGTATGGGTAGTAACTTTTTAAAAGTTTTATAAAATACTTCTATGCATCTATCATGATCAGGTTTCTTTTCCCCCCCTTCCTTAACAACCAGATAGATTTCCTTTTTTTAGGTATATTTACGATCTCTTTCTGGTTTTAACATTTTCTTTTACCTATTTAATCAAGTTGTTTCTATGATTCTATGTTCTTTGACTCATCATTATTTTAGATTTCATTGTTGTCTGGTATTTTATTTTATGTAGTTAATAATTGTTTTTATCCCTTCTTGCTCAGTCCACTCATTTTAAATTTCATTGTATGTTTACTTTTTTTTTATTGCATTATGATATCTAAGGAAGTATTAACTATTTTTGCCCTTTATGTTTATTTGAGATGACTCTGTGATGTAGTGGATGATAAATTTTTGTAAACATTCTATGTGATATTCAGAAACACTATTTTTTAACTGTCCAATTTAGAAGATGCCACAAATCTTTTAATTCTAGTCTCTCCAGAACTTCGTTCTGTTTCCTTTTTTCTGTTTATCTTTCTTTTTGACTAACCCCTTATTAGTAAACATAATATTTTTGAAAATACTGAAGTCTCTTGTCACTCTTTTGTTGCTGTTTGTGTTTTACTGAAACTCAGATGTTTCCTTGATGAATTCAGATGCTAAAGTATTTGAACGTATACATTTATTACATGTTCAGTCTGGCACTCTTATTCATTTTTTATTGGATTATTTAATTCATTCACATTTAAAATTATAAGAGTTAAGCTTATATTTTCTTCTGTTTCTAATACTGGATTTTTTCAAGTTAAGGTTTTTTTCCCCCTCTCTTCTGCTATACATATAGCATTACATTACTTAATTTATTTTAATTTTTTTATGGCGGAGCTCTCTTTCCCTCATCCCAGCCCCTTCTTTTGTTACCCCTTTCCCTTTGAAGTTTTGCTCATTAGTTCCTTTTTATCAAGTTATGTAATTCTTCCCTCTCAGTCAAGTAGATACCCTCTTCCTTTTCTCCCCATCAACCTAATTTTTCAGATTTAAAAAAAAAAAACCTATCCAAAAAGACACTATCCCATGTCGAGCCAACCTTCCCCTGCTCCCCTCTGCCCTTTCCCTCAGGTGTTACTTGTTTCTGGGGATTTCCCCATCCCTGCTCTTGATGAAAGTACCCCATCTCCCAAGTCCCCATAAGGTAGGGGTATCCAGCAGTAGAGGCTTTCTCCTTTCCCCACTTCTTAGTCATTCCCTGGGTGGGCTCTTGGGAGGCCATAGGTATCCTGACTCCTCTCCTGTGTCTTGATTTGACCAGGGCTTATCATACTTTTTTTTCTGGCTCCTTGCATGTTCCCCTCCCCCACTTATATGCCTTCCCATGTTAGAGTGTCAGCCCACAAACCATACTGACCCATCTGTGGAGGGGAAGAAGGAAGGGGTAGGGGTGCAGAGTGATCTTAGATTTAGTGAGCAACAGTGGGTTTTTAGGTTTGTT
>JAJPUD010008059.1:77061-95956 GCA_023553655.1 Myrmecobius fasciatus
CTGGGCAAGTGACTTAACTCTGTTTGCCTCAGATCTTCACCTGTAGAATGAGCTGGAGAAGGACATGGCAAACCACTCCAGTATCTGCCAAGAAAACCCCAAATGGGGTCATGGAGGATTGAACAGAAATGAGCAATGGAAAGCTTCAGAGTGAATGTGTGTTCCCCATCTTCTTGTTCACAAGACCTGGTTTTAAGTTATGTCTTAATGTTTGAATTATTAGAAATGTATAACAATCATTTTATACTCAAATGAATATTTTGCCTGAAGCAAATACAATATGGCAAGATTTTTATTTAATGTTTCTACACTGAGTCAGTCAAGAGCCATTTAATTAAGTACCTACTATGTGTACTAAATGCTCAGGATAAAATTTTAAAAATTGAGTCAGCTGAGAATTTAAAATAAAAAAATCAAAAAGGGTTGTCAGAGTATGTATTTCCTTTTTGGGGGGTATATATAATTTTGTTCTTATTTATCTTATCACTCTGCTGAAACTTCTCTTTCGAAGGTTATTAAAGGTCTTATGAAATTCATTGAACATTTTCTAGGCTTGGTTCTCTTTGATCCTCCTACAGTGTTTATTTATATTGAGTGCTCTTTTCTTCATAATAGTTTCACATCTTATGGATTGTACAACACTGCAACTTTTTTGATTCTCCTGATTGTATTCCTTTCTGTTTCTTAGAACCCTTGTTGTGGGTATTCCTTTTTCTTCTCCCTTTTCCACCATGTTTCTCTAAACTATTAAATCTACCCCCATTATTTCAGCTATCACTTCTATTTAGAAGATTAGAAAATGTTTCTCTAACCTTTAATTTCCCAATTTTCTGATCATCATCACGTTTTCTGATGTTATCACCTCAGTCTCAACCTCTCCAAAACTGAACTCAACTTAAAGCCCAAAAGAATCTCTCCTCTTGTTTTCCTTATTTCAGTGATAGCATCACTTTCCCAGTCACCTATTCACGATACTTAATAAAAATCTGTGATTTTTTCTGTCTTCTTTTTTTCTTCTCCACCTCACCAAATCCAATCAGCTGGCTCAGTGTGTGTTAATTATACTTCTACAATATTTAGCTGTTCCTTTTTCTTCATTCTTCCACTGCTACCACCTTCAGGTCAGCCTCCCTTATTTCCTTTCATCTGAACTAGTGCAATAATTTGCTAATTAACTTTATTACATTATATTCTGTTCTTCCATTAGTGTCTTTGCAAATTCCCCACATCTTACTTTCTGTCATTTCCATTCATTGTGGACTAACATACAAAGTTTTTGTTCTGGTTTTCAGTGCTCATCACAACTTAGGTCTGTTTTATAATGATATCTTTTCAGTCACATGTACTGTCCAGTGTAGCTAAAATTTGTCTATATTCCCTAATAGATGAATAAACAAGGACAAGCTACTTAACCTTTTGGAGTCTCAGTAAAGCTGGCCTTTTACTCTGAAGCACTCACTTTTCTGTATGTAGTGAAACTTGAAAAAGTATACATATAAAAGAACTTTATAAATTTATAACTTGTATATAAAGCCAGCATTGTTATTTTTATTGTATTGTAGTTATTTTCTTATTTTCTTTTATTGTATTTATGTTTTTATCCCCAAGCATTGCTCATTGTGGATGATTAATATATGTTTACTGGATTAAATTAAGTCATATATACCTTTGAAAATCAGTGGTGATTTTTAAAGAGTTTTTTTTTTTTTGCAATAAGTTTAAGAAATAAAATGCAAATAAGCTAGCTTTTTAAAATAAGCTTTCAGTAATCCTTATCTCACAAAATTTGAGAATCTTGGATTTGGATATTAAGGCCTTCTAGTCAAACTTTTTTAAGTGAAAATACTCTTTGTTTAAAGACCTCCAATAGGAGAAATCCATTACCTCCTAAAACAAGCCATTTTATTTGTTAGCAGTGCTCATTATTAGGTGATCTTTTTTTTTTTTTTTTTTTTTTTTTTTGCTTTTTGCTGAGGCAATTGGGGTTAAGTGACTTGCCCAGGGTCACACAGCTAAGAAGTGTCTGAGACCAGATTTGAACTCAGGTCCTCCTGACTTCAGGGCTGGTGCTCTAACCACTGTGCCACCTAGCTGCCCCGAGGTGATCTTTTATTACATTAAATAAGCAGAAATTTGCTAACTCCTGGCTGAGAGAGAACACATCTGCTCTTTCTTTTATGTGTCAGTATCCCAGTTCATGTACCATCAAATCTTATCTTCTTCAATATTTGAAAATAATTTCCATATCTCTTATTCTTTTCTAGGCTAAGTCCCTGAACCTTTAGTCATTTTTCATATTGCATAATCTCTCAGCGGTTCACTATCTCTTCGCCTCCCTCTGGAACACTCTCTAATTTAGCCCTTCCTGTAATGGGGCAGCCAGAGCTGAACACAGTTCCTCAGATGTAATCTGATGAGGGCAGAGTACAGTGACACCATCATCTTTCTTAGGACATTATGCCTCTCTGATCTCTGCCTAAAATTACATTAGTTTTTTGTTTGTTAGGTTTTGTTTTGTTTTGTTTTGTTTTTTTGGACCTGCCTTATCATAGTGTTAACTTGTTTTGCACTTGTAGTTCCCAGTAATCCTAGGTTGTTGTTGCTTTTTTTTTTAATCCCAGATCTTTTTCAGAAAAATTGCTAATAAGGCCTTCCCCAGACTGTGCTTATGAAGCTGCTTTTTAAAAACTCCCCATTAAATCTTTACATATGCCTGTTAAATTGCATCTTACTGTAATATATAGAGCTCTAGCCAATTGAGATCTTTTTGGATCCTGTTACTCATATTAGCTTTGATCAGATAATTTGTCAAGCATGCAAATAGTTCTCTCATATAAGGTATTGATATAAATTTTTATACAGCAAAGGATTAAGACTTAACAACCAAAGAGATTTTACCAAAATGTTGGCCTGACATGTCACCCATATACTCAATAAACTCCAGAGATTCCTGGTCCTTCTGGGATCAAATAGAAATTTTGAAGACCCGAGTTCAAATTGACTCTCAGACACTGACCAGTAGTGTCCATTGTCATTTAGTAGTGAGCAAGTAATTTAATCTCTGTCTCAGATCCTTCTGTAAAATAGGCATCAAAATAGCCCTCTTTGGTTGTTGTGAGAATCAAATAGTTCTTGGTTCTTTGTATACTCTGTAGAGCTACCTTGGCTCACTTGCCTTATCCACATGGAATACTCCACCTTCCAACTCCTTGTGTTTGCACGGGCTGTTTCTCATGACTGCTTTCCCATAGCAATTTCTCTCTCCTCCCCTCCCAGTCCTAGCTTTTCTGGTTGCCTCTGGAATTCAGCTCAACATTTTCCAAGAGAGCATCTCTGTGGTCATTCAAAATGTTAATTTCTTCTCTCTAAGAACATCACATTGTTTGTGTCTTTTACATATGTATGGCATGTTGTCTCCCTCATTAGAATGTGAATTCTTAATACTAGTCCCTATATTCCCCCTCCCCTTCCCCCTCTCCTTTTTTTTCCTTTTGATTTAACCAGTCCTTAGTACAATACATGGAAACAGAAGTAGTGCTTAATAAATGCTTGTTGATTGATTTAGCACAGATCCATGGTGATCATTTTTTAATCAGTTGTTGAATATATCTATCATCTCAATTGTTTCTCATCATCTTACCCACAAATATATCATGATAAATTTCTTTCAATTGTTTGCTAAAATCAAAGTTTACTCTTAATCTACAGCATTCTAATGATTCATCAGTTCACTAATCTTTCAGTAAAGGAAATGTAGTATGGAATTAGTTGTTTATTAATGAAGCCATGTAGGTGCTTTATGATCACTACTTCATTTTCTAAATGTTTGATAACTTTCCATTTAACTGTACATTTAGAATTGTATCAAGAACTGATGAAAAGTTGGCTGGTCTACAATTTGCAGACTTCATTTTCTCTTTTTCTGAAAATTAGGATTATTTTTTTATTTTTTTGCAATCTTGATACATGATCAAAGTATATGAAATACCAAAGTACCTCTAATTAAGAGTCATCAATTAAAGTGGCATTAATTGAATGTCATCTCAAGTTAGGGTGTAAGACTAGGGTTTTTTTTTTAGGTAACAGCAGTCATACTATAAACCAATTAATTTTTCTTTAAAGTCTATTAGGGCAGCAAAGAAACAAGGAAGTATAAAGAATAGTGTTGCGCTTTATCTTGATATTCCATAGAAGTCTGGAAACTAAAAGAGTAGACATTCGTTTCAACATTAAGTAGAGAGAAGAAAACAAATTCCATTTTCTAAATGTAAAAACCTCCTTGAATGTAACAGATAAAAAATTTGTGAAATTTATATTTCAGTTTTGGTAATTTGTAAAGAGATAGTTAACTTTGTATTGAAGTAGTTATACTATGCTCGTGATTTAATTTTTAAAAAGAATATGCCGTAGATCTCTAGAGTCACTGGGAATATTTATTAGAAAGTTGAAATTTCTTTTTTTCATGCTCCTCTCCTGGGCTTATTGTACAAATTGTTTTATTGATAGGTACATTTTAGCAATATTTCTCTTCCTTTTTCCCCTGCCCCACTCTTAAAATTCCTCCATTCCCAAATTGACATTGAATTTTTTTTGGTCCAGTTGTGTCTTCATGATCCCATTTGGGTGTTTTGGTTTTTTTTTTTTTTTTTTTGGCAAAGATAATGGAGTATTTTGCCATTTGCTCCTCCAGCTCATTTTATAGATCAGGAAACTGAGGCAAACAGGGTAAAGTGATATGCTGATAAGTGTCTGAGGCCAACTTTTAGCTCAGGCAGATAAGCCATCTTCAGTCTAGGCCCAGTATTTTATCTATTATCCCATCTAGCTTTAGCTCTGAAAAAGGCCACTGTAAAAATAAAAAGATGGTCTTAGTGGCCAAAAAATATCAGAAAAATGAAGTATATTCTTGGATCATATCATTTAAAAAATGTTAAACCTTTCTGCATTTTGGGTTCTTTAGGAGCGTAATCTAGGTCAAGGTTTCTTAAAACTTTTTTTATTTGTGACCCTTTTCACCTGAGAAATTTTTACACAACCCCAGGTAGAGAGGTATACAAATCAAACATTTACTGATATAAGTAATAATGACATGGACTGGGAGCCTCTTTTTCTTTGTAGACTATCAGAGTATAGACTCTTCCAACAAGATAAAAAGATTTCTAATACAGATTGGTCATCTGGGGATCAGTCTAGCCAAGTACAGTGAGGTTCATTGCCAGATTCATGAGATTAGTCCAAAGTTCCAAGTTTCTTACAAGAGTGAAATAACTAACAACTTGACATTTTCAGCAGTCTCCATTGCTTTAATTTTAATTTTAAACTCCATTGCTTTAATTTTATTTCCATTAATTTTAAAAGATTAAATAATCTTATTTTATATCAGATAAATACACAGTGAATTTAAAGAGAAAATTCATTGATGTAAGGTCACATTAGTACAAGCAAATACAACAAAGAAATCAGAAGTCTTTGCTTGTTGTCCTTTGTTCTTAAAGAGAACCAAAACGACATCACTATATTAGAGTCAAATTACAGTGTGTCTTACTGGGGCTGATCAGACCAATGTAAGCTAGAAATGCTTTGCCATATGTTGGACACAAATAGTCCCTATGAACATTTGTAGTGGCTTCTCTAACTCTGTGTGTCTTGCATTTTTTTCTGACCTCATTCAATTCCATTTTGCTCATAGAGCACAGCACCTTCTCTGATAAGGGCCCGCCATGCTGGGTGGTCTTGTGCTAGTGTTTCCCATGCTATCCCATCAGTTCTAA
Source organism: Myrmecobius fasciatus (assembly GCA_023553655.1). Lineage (NCBI taxonomy): Eukaryota > Metazoa > Chordata > Mammalia > Dasyuromorphia > Myrmecobiidae > Myrmecobius > Myrmecobius fasciatus. The sequence continues at coordinate 82,833 of JAJPUD010008059.1, forward strand.
AATTCTCCAGAGAAACCTCAAGAGTTCCCTTGAATTGCTTTTTTCTGACCACCTTTTGAGCTCTTGTTGCCATGTGTGAGTTCTCCATCAAATAATCTTTTTGGCAAGTGTACATTTGGCATTCGAACAATGTGGCCAGCCCAACAGAGTTGTGCTTTCCCATTAGGACAAGCAAATAAAGACAGTTTAATTACAAAATACAAACAAACAAACAAACAAACAAACAAAAAAACAAAAACAAACAAACAAACAAACAAAAAAACCATGAAATTGGAAGTCCTAGTCTGTAAGGGATTGCTGATTGAGAAGGGCATTCCCAGGATAAGAAACAATTTAGATAAAGGGTTAAGTAAAAGTAGTTTGGTGTTAGATTATGGAGGGCCTTATTATGGGTCTTTGACCTTTGCTAAAATGTTTAAACATGATTCAGTACTTGAAAAGTAATTTTAGGACTATTATGTATAAGGAAGATCCTTCCAGAAGTAGTTACAAAGGATGAATTGGGATTGGGAGTGAGAGCTAACATGAGTAGAATCTTTGGAAGAATGTAGTATTAGGCCAGGTGAATGAGTAAATGAGAGGTTTATACTAGTTTTATGGCTGAATGAATTAAAGAGATGCTGGAAACATCTTCAATAATTTTAAGATTTTCAAAGTGCTAAATATTACTATATTTGAACCTCACAGCCACCTTGGGAGGTAAGTGCTGTTGTAGTCCTTATTTTATAGATGAGGAAACTGAGACAGACTAAAGAATTTTTAGGGATTACATTACTCTACAATTATTTTTTTAAAATTAATTTTAAATTTAAAAAGTATTTAAAATTTAAATACAAAATAGGAAAAGGAAAAACATAAGAGACAATTCAAAATATAAAGCAATACATTTCCATTTCAAGAAAGCGTATATTACGAATACTACACATTGTATTCAGAGCTGTTCATCTTTTCTTCCTTATAGGTTTTCTTTTGTTCTCTACTGTGCCCTTTTTATTTCCCCCCCTTTCTCCTTCCCTCTCTCTCTAGACGATGACTATAAATACACAAGTGCACATATATGTGCACACATATGTATACAACAATATACATTTACATGCACATACATAGACATCTATAATCATACACTTATATAGATGTATATATTCATATGTATTTATGAAAGACTTTGCTATGCTTATCCTCTGTTTCTCTGAAGATAGAAGGCATCTTACTTTTTAAGTCCAAGTCTTTTCATGTTTCTCTAAATCCAGCAATCACCATTTCCTACACCATAGCAATATTCTAGTCATTTGTTGTCTAGTTAGTTTAAATAATCTAAAACAATATTGATTAACATGGCTGATATATAGTGTAGTTTCCCTATTTTTTCTCTCTTGATTAAATCTATTTTAGTCTGAGGTCTTTTTTTTTTTTTTTTAACTTAATATATTCTATTCCTGATAGTTTCGTTTGTATATGTGTCTTATTTCCTGTGGCTCCTGCCTCCTTTTACTTCTACCTTTCTCTCTCATTACTTAACCTATAACCTATTAATTTCCCATGGATCCCTCCCTTATCCTCTCCACCATTCTTTCCTCTGGCTCTTTTATTTCTTTCTGAATTTAGAAGACTTTTAGATCTTCCAGAGTGATTAATTGATTAACCTCTTTAACCCATTCTTGGTGAGAGTAGGGTTCCAGAACTACCAGCTCTCTTCCTCATCTAATTTCTCTGTGTCAGTTTTTCCTCTTGCCCCCCATTTGTATATATAATTCTTTTTTCCTTTTTTCTACATAGTTTGGAAACCTTTTTAAAATCATATCATACTCAGCTCTACCCCACTCTTGCTTTTGAACTACCCAGTTACTAATGACAATCTTAAGATATTTTTACATATTCACATATAAAACATAAAATAGTTCGTCCTTACTGAGTCCTTTGTAATTAGTCTATGGTGTTTTATCTCATTCTCTTGGATCTTATATGTCAAATTTTCTATTAAGTTGAGGTTTTTTTTTTTTTTTTGGCCATTCAAGATATGCTTAAGTTTGCAGGTCATGATATTTTCAGTCAATTCTTTTGCTCTTTGATATGTAGTATTTCAAAGCCCTTGGTAATTTTTTTTTTTCTTTTAACAAATTTCTCCAAGTATCTTTCTACCTCCTACTCCCAGAGAGCCCTCTCACATAAGAATATGGTGGGGCTTTTTTGTTTGTTTGTTTTTGTTTTTGCTGAAGCAATTGGGGTTAAGTGACTTGCCCAGGATCACACAGTTAGGAAGTTTTAAGTGTCTGAGATCAGATTTGAACTCAGGTCTTCCTGACTTCAGGGCTGATGCTCTGTCTACTGTAACACCTAGCTGCCCCAAAGAATATGTTTTTAAAGAAAAAAAGAGAAAGAGAAAACCCAAAAAAGTCTGAAAATCTATACAATGTAAAGAATGCATTAACATCCTACCTTTTCCAAGGGGTAGAATGGGAATGTCTTCTCATTTCTCCTCTGAGATGTTTGTTCTTTATGATTTTCATTTACCTCTCATGGTTTTGTGGTCAGAGTGTTAGTATCGTTTTCTTGACTTTGCTTAATTTCCTCCATCAGCTTATGTAAATTTGATGCTTTTCAGTATTCAACCTATTTGTTATTTTTTACAGAAGAGTCATACCACAGTTTCTTTGGCTTTTCTCCACTTCATAGCCAAATACTTCTGTTTTCAATTCTTTGCTGTCCCATAAGTGATGCTATAAATATTTTGCTATGTATGAAAACTTTGTTCCCATTATATCTCATTGGGGTATAAGTCTAACTGTGGCATCTCTAGATCAAAGAGTATGGATATTTTTTTGTTGCTTTCCAAAGTTATAATGATTCAGAACTCCTCATTATACTAATTTGCCTATCTTCTCACAGTCCCTCCAACATTATTACTTTTGTCAAGTCTTGCAAATTTGCCGAGTATGCAGTTATACCTAATGATTGTTTTGATGTTTATTTCTTTTATTATTTAGTGATTTGGAATACTCTTTCTGAGGTGGTTAGTTCTTTGCATTTCTTTAGAGAGCTGCTTGTTCATATCCTGAGACCACTTATCAGCCAAGGAATGGGTTGTGGTCATGAATGTATAGGTAGATACATACATTTATGTTTAAGGCACCCTTCATGCCTCCCCTACAAGATTAAAAGCTCCCAAAAAACAAGTATGTGTAATTCAAGACCATAAACATTAAATAAATGTTTGTTATTAGCAATTGTTTTAAAATATAAATTTTAAAGGAAAAAAAAGCACCGTCTAAAATTACAATTGTTTTAAAATATTCTAATTGTTTTAAAATATAAATTTTAAAGGGGAAAAAAAAGCACCGTTTGAGAATACAAGTTTTAAAATGTAAACTGATACTAAGATTAGCAAGAAAAACAATTGTATACTACATCTAATGTTTGGAAGAGGAAGTGGGTAAATAATCCGAGGTAGCTAAAAGGAGATTTAAGAGACATTCAAAAATTTTATCCAGTCCCATGTAAATCATGGAGTATAAGGAGTGTTTGCTAGTGTAGGACTCCAAATGTGTAGTAAATGACAATTTGTTTCTTTGTGCATCTCTTCTTTGTGCAAAAAAGAGATGCACAGAACTCATAAGTAAATTGAGATTGCAAGCTAGGTTTTAGAAGGAAAATGCATACCATTTTTCATATAAATTCTGAGCAAACAATTGTAAATGAGAGAAAACATCAGCAATTGATATTTGAAACAAAGCTGTTCTGAAACCTAGAAACATTAATACTAGAACTAGAGTGATATATATATGAACTAGTAGTTCCCAAGAGAATACCCAGTATATATTTTCTGGAATTTTTCTGGAGTAATATTAGATTAGGCAATGATTAACAGCTGAAATTTATTTTAATGTATTCTTGTGAAAATATACTTTTAATATATCTGCAAATATCTATAATTGGTGATAAAGTTGTTATACACTCTTATTTTCATGTGGCAATGTTTGCATAGAATAATATACTATGATATATCATATGTCTCATTATATGGAAGATCATCCAATTGACCCATGTAAGTTGTCATGTCACAGCACTTTGTGACAGTTAATGGAATTACTGGTCTTGAATCGTGGCTCGGTAACTTAGTGCTTATATATGTGTGACTTTGGGGCAGTCGTTTGTCACCTGTTTTCTCCTATACAACTCTAATCAACTTTCCATTTCTAAATCTGTCATCTCAAGCGTGTGATTTTTTTTTTTTCATGAAATGTTATGATTAAAAAAATATATATCTAGTAACTAACCATTTGGCGATAATCTTCTAACCTTAGTGAAGCTGGTCCTCTCAAATATAAGACCATCTTTGGTAACCCTGTCAGAGGAAGACTAACCAAGATGCCAAAGTAGTAGGAACCAGGGGTATCCTAGCTCATTCACCAGGCTACAAGACTTTTCCACCATCACAAGACTCAGCCCCAGGGGACATATGTATAAGCACCTTTTCATGGAGAAGAATGAATCCTTTGGCTCAGCACTGTAGGAGAAGGAAAAGGACCATAATTAAATTGTTCCCTTCTGGTCCCTAAAGGAAAGGAAATGAGAGAATTTAATCTCCAGGTTAAGAGCTGGACCTCAGCAACTTTTACTGCAATCTCATTCCCCCAGGCTCACCCTCAGGGAAAGAAATTTGGTACCACTGGATTTCGGTGCCTAAAGAGTAGAGCAATAGCTACAGTTTGGATCCTGGAAGAAAGCTCTGGGACTCTGATCCTAGTTTCCTGAAGTCAGTGAGAAAGTTCTGAGCTCTTTGAGATCCTAGAGCTCATTAAGGCAGCTCCAATCCTAATCCAGGCCAGGTAGGGAAAGTTGTGACTACTTCCAAGGGAAAAAAAACCACACTTTGGTGCTCTAAACACCTTCTCTGGGAAGAGAAAAATTCAGGTAGGAAGTACCTAGACTCAACAGAGAGATAATTATGATCACTAACCCCAGAGGAGGGGAAAAATCCAGGATTCAAACTCAATGGGATCTGAATTTTTCAGAGTTAAGAAGCACTAAAGGATCTACTATGCTGTATTGAGAGTGTTAAGAAATGTTAAAACAACAAAAACCCTGATGTTAAACAAAGGTAGAAAACAGGCAGACGTATATAAACAAATATATGCAGGATAAATTAGAAATACCCAGCAGAGGGAAGGCAGTACCATTAAGGGTATTTAGAAACATGTCTTGCAAAAAGTGGGACTTGCAGGAAATCAAGGGATCCATGTGGCAGAGAGGAGAAAGGATGAATGAACAAATTGTGACATAAATGTAATGAAACATGAAATATACTATTGGAAATGAAGAAAAAGGCTGTTTCAGACAAACCAGGAAAACTAATAATGAACATAGAATGAAATGAGAAGAACCAGGAGAATAATTCATACTATAACATTAATACTACAATAAATGAGTAATTCTGAATAATTTAGGAACTCTGATCAACACAATGGTCAGCCAAGATTCCAAAAGGCCAGTGATGAAGATGCTACCCACATAATGACAAAGAGGTGATGGACAAATTATACAGGACAGGGTACACATATTTGAAAGTAGATATTCAATAATTTTTCCTTTAAAATGTTTTTTTATTAAGCATAAAGAAATCACTGTGGATCAGACTTGAAATTTCATTGGGTTAGACAACTCTCAACTGAGGAAATTCCCCCTACCAGTGCTTCTTAGCATGGTTTTCTACTTAGATTCTTATAAAATTGCCCAGTATACTCATATTTAATACATGTCATTGATTAAACTTGAACTTTTAACCTGCTAACTTCAGTGCTGGTTCTGTAGGCACTACATCATACTGAGTCTCTTTGATTTCATTAAAACGTTATTTAAATCTCCTGTAGTATGGTGTCATATATTGGTGTTCAGGAGGGGCTGAAGATATAGACCTGAAAATCTGATGAATAGAGAGGACAAGTATATCCCAGAGAGCAATTAAGCCAGACACAACCACACCCATGGGGAGGAAGGGGGAGATTTAAGGGGCATGATATAGATGATAAGCTCACAGACAAAAAAAGGGGCCCAACACTTGGTCAGAAGGAGATTGTGGGGGACATTTTGAAGGCACTGGGTACAGGACTGTTGAATTAACTGAAAGGCATCTGAACCACAACCCCAAGGTGGTGAGGAGGAATACTACCAACAAAGGAAAATCCTGCAGGTATGGGAAAGCTGGGATCCTGGTTACAGGTCCAGGGCAGAAAAGAGTGCTTATAGTTGCTCACAGAGTATACAGGCCAGCACTGGAGTAAACCTCCCTCTTCTCTCCCTCAGAATTAGCTCTCAAAACAGCAGAATGAAAAACTTCAAGCTTAGGACAGCACCCACTCTACTCCAGGAGCAAAGTCCATACTATAAAATTAAGGAAAAACAACAAAAAACCTGAAAACTTGACCACAGAAAGGTTGACAGCAAAGATATGAATATAAACTCAGAAGAGGATGCAATGTCAAAACTACATGCAAAGCCTCACAGGAAAATATGAATTGGCTATCAAAATAAAGAACTAGAAGAGCTGAAAACAGATTTTAAAAATCAAATGAGGGTGATATAAGAGAACTGTGAAAAATACTCAACAGCTTGGTAAAGGGAACCTCCTTCCAAAGGAAAAATGTTATGCAAAAAAAAAGTTATTGAAGAAAACAATTCCTTAAAGAGTACAAATGACCAAATGAAAAAGAAGGTATAAAAGTTCACTGAAGAAAATCCTTAAAAATTAGAAGTGGGCAAATGGAAGATAACTCCATGAAACATTAAAAATCCCCTAAGGAAAATTAAATGAGAGAAAATTATAATGAAATTATAAGGAAACTATATCTTGCTATGGACAAGGAAGTAATAACATTACTAAACATATTTGCACCAAATGGTATAGCATCCAAATTTTTAATGAAGACATTAATTGAATTACTGGAGGAAATAGACATGTGGGATCTCAACTTTTCCCTTTTAGAACTTGATAAATATAATCACAAAATAAATAAGGAAGAAGTTAAGGAACAGAATTTTAGAATGGTTAGATTCAGTAGAATTCTGGAAAAAATTAAATGAAGATAGAAACGAATATCTTTTTTGTAGCAGTACGTGGCACATACACAAAAATTGAGTTTGTATTAGGGCCTAAAAATTTCTCAATAAAATGCAAAAAAGCAAAATATTAAATGCATCATTTTTAGACCATAAGCACTAAAAATTGCACTCCATAAAGAGCCAAGGAAGCATTGATTAAAAATTAATTGGGCATTATATAATCTAATTCTAAGGAATGGGTGAGTAGGTCAGATAACAAATCATAGAAAAATTAATTTTGATTATAGGGAATGATAACAATGAGACATCATACCAAAATTCATAAGATCCAGACAAAGCGGTACTTGAGGGAAAATTTATATCTTTAAATGCTTATGTCAATAAAATAGAGAAAAAAACAAATCATTGAACTGGATGTACAAAGTAAATAAAATAATACTTGAAAAAGGAGTGAATAAAAAATTTTTGATTAAACTCCAAAGAAGAAATCATGAAAATCAAAGGAGAAATTAAGAAAAATGAAAGTAAGAAAACCATTGAACCAACAAACATGACTCTTAAGTTGGGTTTATGAAAAAAAATCCAATAAAATAAATAAACCTTTGGTTAATTTGATTTATAAAAAGAAATCCAATTGCAAATATCAAAAATGAAAAAAAATGAGCTTATGACCAAATGAAGAAATAATTAGAAGGTATTTTGCCCCCTGTATATCAAAAAAATATGATAATTTAAGTGAAATGGATTAATTTATAAAAAAATATAAATTTCCCAGGTTAACAAAAGTGTTAATAGAATATTTAAATAACTCCATCTTAGAAAAAGAAATTGACTCGCTGAGAAATGAATTCATTGAGAAAAATTCCTCAAGGCCAGATTTAAAGAACAATTAATTCTAATACTGTATAAGCTATTTGGAAAGATAGGTTAAGGAGAAGTACTACCAAATTCTTTTAATAATATAAATATGATATTAATTCCTAAACCAGGAATACCCAAAATAGAAAAAGAAAACTATAGACCAGTTTTCCTAGTGAATATTGATGCATTTTTTTTCTTTTTCTTTATTAAAGCTTTTTATTTTTCAAAACATATGCGTGGACAATCCTTCAACATTAGCCCTTGCAAAACCTTGTGTTCCAGTTTTCCTCCCCTCTCCCACAGCCTCCCCTAGATGGCAAGTAGTCCAATATATGTTAAACATGGTAGAAATATGTTAAATCCAATATATGCATGCATATTTATACACTTATCTTGCCTCACAAGAAAAATCAAATCAGACCAGAAAAAAAGAGAAGTAAAATAAAATGATGCAAAAGTTTTAAATACAATTCTAACAAGGAGATTAAAGTAATATATCCCAAGAATTATACACCATGATCAGGTGGGATTTATCCCAGGAATGGAGAACTGGTTGAGTATCAGGTAAATTATCATCAAAACTGACCATATCAATAACAAACCATCAGAAATCACAAGATTTTAAGCTTTTGACAACAGCCATTCCTATTCATAATTGTTATTATGTTACCACTCAAACTTTACTTTTCATTAAATTCTTTTTTTCCAGAACCCCAAAGAAATGCCCTGGATAGGTTTCGTCTTAGAGTAAAATTCTGAACCGAACAGAAACAAGTCAAATGAGGTCCATTTGTGGGCATTAGGATCTTCTTCCTTTAAAAGCTGATCCTTAATCTTTCATTTCCCATGCCTTTTATCAGCTTCTAACATTTCATCAAAAATGGACACCTTCTGAACATTTCTTTGAAAATTCTCCAGAGTTGATAAGAACTTAAGGATTTTTGTTTTTTAATGTTCTTCATAGCATGTTTATACAAAGGGGGCATAAACAGATATTTTTCTTTTGGGTCTTTGGACCACCTTTAACTGTCTCTAGTTTTTAACTATATTGTTTGCTAGTGTCAGTATTATTATTTTTTAAAGCCTATAGTAAAACTTCGCTGTATCTACATACCTATTATATTGGCAGTTAACTCTTCTCCATTTCAGCTTATCAGCAGATACAAAGACAGTATCCTCTTGTCTTGTCCTCTAGTTTCACTAATTACAAATGTGCTAAAGACTATAGGTAATGATGGTTCCTGGAATAGGACTATACTCTCCAGAACCTGCTTAAGTGGCATATGGGGAAATTTGTTTCTTAATAGCAGTGGGGAAAAGAGTCACCCATATGGTGAATATAGTTTCGTTTTTTTTTTTTTTAAAGCTTTTTATTTGCATAACATATGTATGGGTAGTTCCTCAACAACATTGATTCTTACAAAGCTTTCCATTACAAATTTTCCCCCCAGTCCCCTCCCCTCCCCTAAATGGCAGGAAGTCTACTACATGTTAATTATATTAAAATATGTGTCAAGTCAAATATATGTATACATATTTCCATACTTATCTTGCTGTTCAAGAACAGTCATATCTACATGAACCAAAAATATCTGAGAAAGGAAACCCAATGCAAGCAAACTTCGATAGAGATCATGAAAATGTTATGTTGTGGCCCACATTTCATATCCCTCTTTCTGGGTGTATATGCCTTTCTTCACTGAACAATTGGAACTGGTTTGAGACATTTCATTGTTGCAGAGAGCCATGTTCATCAGAATTGATCATCATATAGTCTTGTTGCTGTGTATAATGATCTCCTGGTTTTGCTCGTTTCACTCAGCATCAGTTCATGCAAGTCTCTCCAGGCCTCTCTGAAATCGTCCTGCTGGTTGTTTCTCACAGAGCAATAATATTCCATAACATTCATATACCATAATTTATTCAGCCACTCTCCAATTGATGGGCATCCCTTCAGTTTCCAGTTTCTAGCCACTACAAAAAGAGCTGCCACAAACATTCTTGTACATGTGGGGCCCTTTCCCTCCTTTAAGATCTCTTTGGGATATAGGCCCAATAGAAACACTGCTGTGTCAAAGGGTATGCACAGTTTGATAACTTTTTTGAGCATAGTTCCAAATCGCTCTTCAGAATGATTGGATCCATTCTCAGTTCCACCAACCAAGCATCAATGTCCCAGCCTTCTCCCATCCCCTCCAACATTCATCATTAACTTTTCCTGTCATTTTAGCCAATCTGACAGGTGTGTAGTGATACCTCAGAGTTGTCTTAATTTGCATTTCTCTGATCAATAGTATTTGGAACACCTTTTCATATGACTAGAAATGGCTTTAATTTCATCATCTGAAAATTGTCTGTTCATATCCTTTGACCATTTATCGATTGGAGAATGGCTTGAATTCTTATAAATATGAGACAATTCTCTGTATATTTTAGAAATGAGGCCTTTATCTGAACCCTTAAGTGTAAAGATGATTTCCCAATTTGATGCTTCCCTCCTATTCTTGTCTGCATTAGTTTTGTTTGTACAGAAACTTTTTAACTTAATATAATCAAAATTATCTATCTGGTGGTGCACATAGTTTTAAATCCAAATTTTTATACAGAAAATTTCAGGTCATTCACTTCAGTGGGTTATTAGTTATAGTTTAGTAATATAATCAGACTAGGTAAAATGCATATGAAATTTATATTTCCTTATTTAAGATTTTGTATTTGTGCATTATGATCTATTGTTGCAATCCATATTCAAAATATATGGAACTGTTAAATGTTCCAATTTTTATATACATGGTAGTGTCTTTATTCTTCATTTTCCTCTCACCTCACTGTTTAAAAATTGGGGGAAATAGAATTTTTAAAAATTATTTTACTATTTTTCATTTTTATGCCTTTTTTTTTTTTTGTAATATAGAAAGCTTTAGTTCTTTTAGTTGGGGATAGAATTGATGATGATGATAAGAACAGAAACTATGGTAAAGGAACTAAACAAATAAAGTGCTAGAAATGTCCAGAATCTTAACTGTTTCTTTTTTCATTTCAGTTATTTAGAAAAGTACGAGAAAGTTCATCACTTTGGGGAAGATGATGATGAGGTACCGCCAGGCAATCCAAAGCCTCAACTTCCTATTGGTGCAATTCCATCTTCCTATAATTACCAGCAGCACAGTGTGTCAGGTAAACAATATCAGTAAGAAAAAATCTTACAATAGCATAAACAGTGCATTAATACATTTTGCATGAAGATTTTTAGGTACATGTTCTGTTTCTTGTATCATGTAGTATGTTAATAGTACTTAGCTTAATGAAATTTTATGATAATAGTTGATATTACTGTAGCACTTTACAATATAACATTTCATTTGCTCCTCAAAGCCATCCCATAAGCTAATACAGCTGTTTTTTAGATAAGGAAACTGAAACACAGAAGGAAAGTTATTTTCTTGCACAAGATAACACGTTGAGGGAGTAGCAGAATTGTGATTGCAACCTAGGTTTTGTAATTATATATTATTATTCCATTATATCAGTGTTCCATTTCAAATATACATACGAATGCCATACCAAAATTTAATGTGCTTCTCTTCTTCGGGCAGTTTTGGGATTTATGGAACATGCATCCCCCTCATCCTTGAGTATCACTGTTCACAGGGCTTTCTTTGAACTCTTCTTACTACTTCCTTATTTGTTTGTTTGTTTGTTTGTGGTAAGTAGTATTTTATATTTCTAATTATATATAAAAATAGTTTTCAGTATTCTTTTTCATAAGATTTAGAATTCCATATTTTCTTTTTCTTAATAGCTTTCCTTATATTCCCCCTTCTCCAGACAGCATGCAATCTGATACAGGATGTAAACAATATTTCCATTAATTATGTTGTGAAAGAAAAATGAAAAGAAAAAAGGAGGAACTACAAGAAAGAAAAAAACAAAACAAAAAATAAGATGAAAATAAGAGGCTTTGATCCATATTCAGTCTCCATAGGTCTCTCTTTGGATGCTGATGGCATTTTCTATCCCAAATTCATTGGAATTGTCTTAGATCATTGTATTACTGAAAAGAGCTAAGTCTGTCATAGTTGATCTTCACACAGTCTTGTTGTTACTGTGTACAGTATTTTTCTGGTCCTGCTTCTTCTCTCAGCATCAGTTTATCTAAATCTTTCCTGGATCTCCCGAAATCATCCTGCTCATCATTTCATATAGAACAATAATATTCTATAATATAACATTCATATACCATAATTTATTCAGCCATTCTCCAATTGATGGGCATCCACTCAATTTCCACTTTCTTGCCACAGTACAAAAAGGGCTGCCACTAACATTTTTGCACAGGTGGGCCCCTTTCCCTCCTTTAAGATCTCTTTGGGATATAGGCCCAATAGAAACACTACAGGGTCAAAGGGTATGCACAGATTGCTTTGGACCTAGTTCCAAAGTTCCTAGATTGCTCTCTAGATCAGTTGGATCAGTTCACAACTTCACTAACAGTGCATTAGTGTCCCAGTTGTCCTGCTACCTTCTTGAAGCTAAGCTCTGTCAGGGATTAGTTCCCTTACTGTTGTTTCCTTTTGGAGATAGCATGTTTCCCTACATTTCTTTTCCTTTTCTCTTCTCTTCCCCACTATGTCTGACATCTGTCTGTTTCCCTTGCCTTTCCTTCCTTCTCCATGCTCAATACTAGCCTGTCCTTTGTTGAGCCATCTTACTTCTTTCAGTTTTTAGCTATGCCCTTATTACCTCACAGTCCTTTTTCCTTGGGTGAATATTATAAACAATTGTCTCATTTAATCCTCCTCAAGACAGGTATCTTCATTTGACTATCTCTCCTTCATTTTTGAGCGGTGATAATGGTGACAATGTACAAAAGAATTGGGGGAATCAGAGAGAACTTACTTATGATTCCCAATTTTTCCTTCTAATGGCCCCCAAAAAAGATCATGGGATTTGGAGTTAGAAAAAGTATAGCTAAAGCTCCAAATGGATCAAGTATTGTATGTAACAGATTTTGGCTGAACATTACCTCTCCCAGAGTAGCGAAGCAGTGATAAATTAGTAAACTAGTAGTGTCTACAGTGGGCTTAATGGGAAGTATATGAAAGCCTAAACCTTAAGCCTAAGAATTTCACAGGATTATACTACTTAGTTTTAAATTTTCTTTTTGTGTAAAACAGTGCTTGATAGTATTATCACAGTATTTTTTT
>JAJPUD010008060.1:0-15008 GCA_023553655.1 Myrmecobius fasciatus
GATCAGTGGCATAGGATAGGATCTCAAGACAAACTAGGCAATAACTATAGCAATTTAGTGTTTGATAAACCCAAACACCCCAGCTTTTGGGATAAGTACTCACTATTTGGCAAAAACTGCTGGGAAAATTGGAAACTAGTATGGAAGAAATTAGGGCTTGACACACACCTAACACCACATACTAAGATAAGATCTAAATGGGTTCATGATTTAGATATAAAGAGTGATATTATAAGCAAATTAGAGGAACATAGGATAGTTTACCTTTCAGACCTGTGGAGAAAGAAGGAATTTGCGTCCAAAGAACTGGAACTCTTAATTGAACACCAAATAGATAATTTTGACTATATTAAGTTAAAAAGTTTTTGTACAAACAAAACTAATGCAGACAAGATTAGGAGAGAAGCAACAAATTGGGAAATCATCTTTACATTTAAGGGTTCTGATAAAAGCTTCATCTCTAAAATATATAAAAAATTGTCTCATATTTATAAGAATTCAAGCCACTCTCCAATAGATAAATGGTCAAAGGATATGAACAATTTTCAGATGAAGAAATTAAAACCATTTTTAGTCATATGAAAAGGTACTCCAAATCACTATTAATCAGAGAAATGCAAATTAAGACAACTCTGATCTGAGGTACCATACATACCTGTCAGATTGGCTAAAATGACAAGAAAAGATAACGATGAATGTTGGAGGGGATGTGGGAAAGCTGGGACACTGATGCATTGTTGGTGGAGCTGTGAACGGATCCAACCATTGTGGAGAGCAATTTGGAGCTATGCTCAAAAAATTATCAAACTGTGCATATCCTTTGACCCAGCAGTGTTTCTCCTGGGCTTATATACCAAAGAGATCTTAGAGGAGGGAAAGGGACCCACATGTGCAAGAATGTTTGTGGCAGCTCTTTTTGTAGTGGCTAGAAACTGGAAACTGAAGGGATGCCCATCAATTGGAGAATGGTTGAACAAATTATGGTATATGAATGTTATGGAATATTATTGTTCTATAAGAAACACCAGCAGGATGATTTCAGAGAGGTCTGGAGAGACTTGCAAGGACTGATGCTGAGTAAGATGAGCAGAACCAGGAGATCATTATACATAGCAACAAGAATATTATATGATGATCAATTCTGATGGACATGGCTCTCTGCAACAATGAAATGTTTCAAACCAGTTTCAGTTGTTCAGTATAGAAAGCCATATACACCCAGAAAGAGGGACATGAGATATGGACCACAACATATCATTTTCATGCTCTATATCGATGTTTGCTTGCATTGGGTTTCCTTTTTCAGATTTTTTTGTTCATGTAGATACGATTGTTCTTGCACAGCAAGATAAGTATGGAAACATGTATACATATATTAGACTTGTCAAATAGTTTAATATAATTAACATGTGGTAGACTTCCTGCCATCTAGGGGAGGGGAGGGGAATAGGGGGGAAATTTTGTAATAGAAAACTTTGTAATGGTCAATGTTGAAGAACTATCCATACATATGTTATACAAATAAAAAGTTTTAATAAAAAAAGATTTATTAATATTCTTTTGATTGGAGAACTGGATGGAAATTCATAAATGATCTACTACACCATCCCTCATTCCTTCAGAATTACTTGAGGGAACCTAAAGGGAGTTGTTGCCAAATGAACTTGGAGGACCCAACCTATTAATAAGAATTGGAATAGACAGCCCAGAAACTATGCCTTACACAAAGGGACTCATCCTAGGCAAAAAGTAGTCCCTTTGTATGCAAAATTTTTTACCCCTATTTGCATTTCTGGAAGCAGGTTTAACAAGCCTCCAAATAGCAGCAGAGCATAATGTCTGCATACTAAGCACTGGGTGCTTATTGGCCAGTCATCCCTTTATAATAGTAGCAAATAAATGGCATCAAAGTAAATGCCTATTGATTAGAAAATGTCTGGAAAAATTGTGACATATGAATGTGATAGAATTTTTCATCCGATAAGAAATGATGATATGAAGAATTCAGGGAATCATATGAAGATAAGATTGAATTTAGGCAGATTGAATAATACAAAACCAGAAAAACTATACTTAGTGACTGTAATAATATAAATGAAAAGGTCACTAAAAGGAAGCTAAACTCAGAATGGAAAATTGCTCAATGATGGTCCTGGAGAAAAGTTATTCAAACTTACTTTCTCCTTTAAGGAAAAAGGCAAGGGAGCAAGAGGGCAGAGTGTCACATACATTGACATATATTACTTCAATGTTTGTTTTTCATTCACTATTTTCCTTTCAAAAGATGGTTTAATTAATGGTGGTATAGATGGGGATGAATATCTAGAAATGTCAGATTACTTGGACAGGTTACTATTCTACTCTGAATCTCATTTCCTTGCCTGTAATGTGAAAGGATTGAAGTAGGAAGTCTCTAAGGTTTCTTGATGGATCCTACAGATCTTTGGTCCTACAGATGTCTCAGGCTATGCTCGTATGATTGTTTTGTTGCTGACATACATCATCAGGAAGTGTGGTATAACGGATAAAACCTGATTTCAAGCCAGGAAGATCTAAAACAAATAAGCTCCCCAGGCATTGTCTAAGTTACAGAGAAGATCTACATTGTTAGAGCTACATTAATTAGCTTGAGTTTCTTCATCCAGGAAGTTATTTATACCAGTGAAATTATTGGTTTAGTCTCAGAACGATTACTGTATTTCCCTCAGCTTAATGTGAATGTCCCCTTTAAACAACTTAGAACCTTCCAGTCCTGTTACTCTTTATTGCTCTCTCTGTTGCAAACCTCCAGCATTCCTCTAAATTTGAGATCCTTTTATCTTTTCTTAAAAAATAAAAGACATCGGGCAGCTAGGTGGCGCAGTGGTTAGAGCACCAGCCCTGAAGTCAGGAGGACCTGAGTTCAAATCTGGTCTCAGACACTTAACATTCCCTAGCTGTGTGACCCTGGGCAAGTCACTTAACCCCAATTGCCTCAGCAAAAAGCAAAAAAAAATAAATAAATAAATAAAAGACATAAATAAAACAAAAAATTGTATAAATGCAAGCGCATATGTGGACATATGTGCATGAACACATGAGGATTTGCTAGGAAAAAGAATGGAAGTTTCAAAGAACATGGTCAAGTGAGCTAGGAAAAAAAAAGATGAGCTTTTCCCAAGAAAGCACTGGGAACAAATAATAATGTTCTGATAAGAGAAGATAGTAAGAGGATAGTGTCTATAGGATGTGAAATAGAGAATTGGCAAGTTACAATGCAAACCAGAATGATATGTCAATACTAAGGTAGAAAGACTGTTGAAGAGAGAGAAAGAGCTTCAAGAATTACTTGGTTCCAAAGCAATAACAATAGTAGAATAGATTGTTCAGTAGTTAGACATTTAACTCCATGTCCAGATCCTTGACATTAATATGTAGGAATCCTGAAAATTAAAGGGAAAGACTATCGTCGGCAATGAGGTTTGAGAAAATAGATATGCCATCAAAATAGTGGTGATATTTTCCAAAAAACAAAACTTCATCCATAGACTGAATGCCTAGAGGCTACTGTTTGGAAAACTGAAGTAGGGTGATGACAAGCAGATTGAGCTAAAGTACTCAAATAATATACTGACAAGCAGCTTCATAAAGATAAAGCAAAGTCAGGGACAGCTGGGAAATGCTACATCAGACAGATCAATCTGGTGTGCAGTAATTGGGAATGAGTAGCTCTTTTTGAACAAGAATATTAGACAGATTGCAAATCTAAGAGGTGGAATTATCAACAGCGTCTGGTTCTCCAATAGCAGATGCAGCCATAAATCAATGCCCAGCCAGAACTCACAAACAAGGATAGGGCATCACATGGTTGATTCCAACCCAAGTCTTTCATAAGCTCTCCAAACTGGACCTTCCATAGTTTGACCCTCAATTCCCCTCACACAGAAATGAGCAATTATTTCAGATAATAATAATAATAATAATAATAATAATAATAATAATAATAATAATAATAAAGCTGGATCACAAGAAAATAGAAACTTGATTGCTCTTTGTATCCCTTTGTATTTACTTAATCAAAGACTTGAATCCTAAACTTGGGAAATGAAATAGCAGTGTTGATAAAGGCAATGTCATCTGAGTACCCTGCAAGAAACATCTTGATTCTAACATGTTGGGCTTAAGTTTCAAATGAGGAGGAGGAAAAGAAGAAGAAAAGGAGAAGGAGGAGGAGGAAGAAGAAAAAAGGAGGAGGAGGAAGAAGAGGAAGAGAAAAAAGGAGGAGGAAGAGGAAAGAGGAAAAAGAGGAGGAAAGAGGAGGGAGGAAGGAGGAAGAGGAGTTGGAGGAGAAGTAGAAGAAGAAGGAGAAGAAGAGAAGGAGAAAAAGGAGGAGAAGGAGAAGGAGAAAGAAGAGAAGGAGAAAAAGGAGGAGAAGGAGAAGGAGAAAGAAGAGGAGGAGGGGGAGGAGAAGGAGAAAGAAAGGGAAGGAGGAGGATGAGGAGAAAAAGGAGGGAGAGGAGGAGGAGGAGGAGGAGAAAATGAGGAAGAGGAGGAAGAAGAAGGAAGAAGAGGAGAAAAAGAGGAGGAGGAAGAAGGAAGAAGAGGAGGAGAAAGAAGGAGGAAGAGGAAGAGGAGGAGGAGAAGGAAGAAGGAAAAAGAGAAGGAAGAGGTGGAGGAGGAAGAATAGGAGGAGAAGGAGAAAGGGAGAGGAAAAGGGGGAGGAGGAAAAGCAGGAGAAAGGAAGAAGAGGAGAAAGAGAAGGAGAAAGAGGAGGAGGAAGAGAAGGATGAGGAGAAGGAAGAAGGAAGAGGAGGAGGAAAAGGAGGAGGAAGTGAAGGAAGAGAAGGAGGAGGAGGAGCCTTTAGGTTTTCTAGACTTTGTGATTTACCAACTTGGCAAAACAGCTAAATTTAGCTTCCAAAAGAGTTGCAATTTCTTCCTTTTCAACTAGGCCAACTATTCCCCAAAACATAGGAGAAATTTCTCAGCTTGTATTTATAAAGATAGATGTAGGTCTGGAAGCCAACGTCAGATTAGAAAGGCATTCACTGATGCATAGTGAATAGGAAGCTGGATTCAAAGCTAGAGATATTGCGTCGAAGTCTTGCTTTTGACATGCTGGCTGTGTAACTTTGGGCTAGTCGTTAAACCTCTTATTGTTGTATGCAAACAGAAACAAGAGTCACTAATAAATATGTTGAGGACCCCTGCTGGTCCTCAATAACTAACATTTATATAGTGCTATGTGCCAAGCACTTTACAATTATTATCTCATTTGACCTGGGACCTATAGGTGCTTTTATTATCCCCATTTTATAGATGAAGAAACTGAGGGGAACAGATCAAGTAGTTTGCCCAGGATTACAAAATAAGTGTCCAATTCAGGTCTTCTCAATTCCAGGCCCAGGGCTTTATCCACTGACCCACTTATCTTTAATTTTAAAAATATATTATTCCCTATGTTTTATTATATTTTCTTTATTTTGTCAAATATTCCCCCGACTACATTTTAGTCTGGTTCAAAGGCATCTGACACTTCTACTCTAGGCAGTTTTTTAGGACTTTAATTTGCCAAGAAGATGCCATCTAACAATGAATGGTAGAGGCACTTCCTCAAGTATTCCAATGAAACTTGGCCCTAGCCCTTATTCCTCCCTAGATATGTGTATCCATGTGGAATTTATATGCAACTATGCGCCCATATACATATGTGAATATAAAGATGGATAAGGTGAGGGGAAAGGAGAAAAGGGGAATTAGGGAAAAGGAGGGAGAGGAGAGAGAAGCTAGCTCAATGCCACTTGAATAACTGTTCCCTAGTGTCCCATAACAAGTCAGTTGGCAATAGCTCACAACTCCAAGGGGTTGCTATGCAACCAAAGTAAAGGAAAGGAGAATTTCCACTCACCAAACATGCTCACATAAATTCATGGGCTGGAATAAAATTAGTTATGTGTTTATATAGGCACAAGAATTGATAAATTACTAGATAGCATTGAATTGAAAGGATAAAACAATTTTCCAACTAGAAGAAAAAAGCAAGCATTATTTTTAGGTTCCCCTCCCTCCCCTTTTCTTCCCTCCCTAGAGAAAAGCTGACATAGCCCTTTGGAGTTAATTAGGTTTTCATTTAATTTGATCATTCTTATTACTGTCCCAGTTATATAGTAAAAAAAAAAAAAAAAAAAAAAAAGACAGTAAGTGAATGGTCAGCAATTAAATTGAAGACCCGACCTGTGCCCCTAAAAGACCTTTCTCTCTTGAGCTGTATTTTATTTTTTATTTTTTTGACATGAGGAAGTGAAACTGCCTCCAAAGAAAATGATTCTAAATCATGACTGCTGGTCATTTTGCCAAGACCGTAGGTGCACTTTGCAAAAACCCAGCATATGTGTTGGTATAGCCTGAGGCTCTGGTACAACCACCCTTGAATTTAGCCTGCACACACCCTGAGATATTTCATAAAGCCAAAAACAACACTGGGAGGTCTGAATGGAAAGACTATTTCTCCCAAATCCAAACATATCAAACTTTGGATGACCTTGCTCCTTTAAAAAGGCCTAGAATTCCCTGAAGCTGAAAAAAAAATTCGGTTTCATTTGGGGGAGACAGAGTCAAAGAATGAAGACAATTTCTGAAGGGTGATTGTGAAATGGAATACCCTTCACTTATCATTTTCTCCTAATTGTGCAATTTCAGTACTCAGCACCAAGCTGGTAATCTTAAGCTAGCCTTTCCTGATAAATTGAATTCAGTACAGACGCCCAAAGTGTTAATACATGTACAACATTAGAAGTATTCACTGCTTTGTAAAGCTAGATGTTTTCAGAAATTCAACACAGCATTAGCTTGCCTGCTCCCAAGAGGAGGTGGGGAATGTGACACATGCTAGTAATTAGAACAGTTAGTAGGGCTGAGGCACACTGTTCCCCTCAGGAAAGGGGATAGGCTCCAAGGTGGATGGATATAAAGCAGAGGCCACATTAGGTCAGGAAATCGAGTTTCTCAGGAAGTCAGAAAACAAGGGAGTGAGATTAGAAGTGGAGTTAGAGTGGATATTTCAAGCCAGGGAAGTTAACATTTGAACAAATAAAAAGCGACCAGGAATAATGACAAAATATAATAGAAAGAGTACAGCTTTTAGAAAGAGTAGAACTGGGCTCTGCTATTTAAGTATGTGGCATTGGACAACTCCTATTTCATCATCTATAGCATAAAAAGATTAGACTAGATCATCTTGAAGGTGACTTCAAGCCCTCAGATTCTATTATTCTAAGATTGGTTATGATTGCTTGTCTGATCTGATTCGTCCCCTAAGATTTTTAGACTTTAATGGGTACAGCATGGATTGTCCATCCCTATTTAACTCTCAAGTGTCAGTATAGTCACAAGGTCTGCCATCCTGAGAGTTGTAACCAGGGTAGAGCAATTGGGACTTTGTCTAAGAGAGTTGAATTCTCTGACAGAGGCTCTCCAAGCACTTACTCATGCAACATACAAGTAATTGAAGATAGTACCTAGTTATCAAGGGAAAGGGAATTAGCATTTATATAGCACCTACTATGTTCCAGGGACAGTACTAAGCAGTTTACTAATCTCATCATCTCATTACAACTTTGTGAAGTAGGTACTCCATTTTAGCATTAAGAAACTGAGGTAAATTGGGTTTAAGTGACTTGTCCCAGACCACACAAATAGGAAGTGTCTGATCCTGAAGTTAAACTCAGGTTTTCCTAACTCTAGTGCTCTATACCATCTACTTGCCAGATTAGGTGTCAATAGAAATAATAATTAAAATAAGAAGCTGCCAGATGGTGTACTTACTATTCCATCACTGCTAAATCTCAGGTGTAGTCCTCTGCAATCTGTCCCACACTACTTCACTTATCCTATTCAGTGGATTCTTGAGCAGTGAGCTGCTGACTCCCTCTACTTCAGGGATGTGCCATAGGTTCTCCCTCTACCAGTTAGTCATGGGCATCAATATTTCGAGTTACAGCTGATAGGCAAAACTTCTAGCTGTAGTCATGCCCCTCTTGACTCAGCTTATTTGTAAAGTTATGGACTCAAGCACTATCTTGGCATAATAGTACAGTTGACTATTATATAAATATATATATATGTATATATACATATATACATATATATAAGTGGCAGTCACACTTATATTGATTAAATGACCATAATAGTTGTCATTAATATAGCACTCCTTATTTGCAAAAGTGCTTTATGTCATCTTATTAGTCAATCCTTACACAAAGAATTATCCCCATTTTATAGATGAGGAAATTCAGAAAGAGGTCAGGTTGTTTGCCTACGAATATAAAGTAGTAAGCTAGAATTAAAAATTCAAATTTCCTGAATTATGAATCAACTCATTTTATTGAAGTATGTTAGATTTTTCTTAAAACCTTAAAAAATTAAATATTCCATTCCATTCTATTTGTCATATAAATAATGATTTAATAAATAGCTATTATTAAAAAGATACTATGATAGGCTCTCTGAACCCAAAGCCAAGAAGCAAGTGCCCCTGTCTTCAAGGGGCTTATATTCTACTGCGGGATATAGCATTCATGCAAGTACCTAAATACAAATTATGTAGAAGATAATTTCCAGAGATAAAGTACTAATAAAAGTGGGAGATGGGATGCGAAGGAGGAGAGAGAATGATCAGGAAATGCATTCTAGTACACAGTGATAGCTGAGTTTAGAGGAAGCTATGTATTCTGTGATATGGCAGTAAGGTGAGAATACTGTACTTTGCAGACCTAAGGAATGACTTCTGCAGAGGTACTGAATGCTGATTCAGACTGGGAGATAACATAATATGACAAAAAGCTATAGATATGTGGAAAAATCTGCTAAAATGATCCTCTACCAATTTCTCATCATTGTGTGATAGCCTTGAGTTCTCAAAAGCTATTTTATAGAAGCACAAACTCTATTCAGTCCTCTCCAGTAGCAAAAATTTTATGTATAGACCAAGATCAGAGTATCCTGCCACAAAGTAGGTGCTTAATAAATGCATGTTGACTTGGCTCCTTGACAGATCATTGTTTTTCCTTCCTTATTTGCCTATTGATCATCTACTCTTGAAAACTCAACTCAAAAGGTACCTCTTTTTGGCAGTTTTTCCTGATGGGTTATTAATGACCTTCCTCACCCAACCCCTTCTTATCCCAAACCTCATATAACTTTTAATTTTATAATTATACTTAAAATTATATCAAGAGTTCCAAATTTGTTTGTGGGTCATGGACCCTTCTGACAATCTGTTGAAGCTTATGAAGTTCTTACAATGACGTTTTTAGATGCATAAAATAAAGTGCATAGCTTACAAAAAAATTCTATTGACACAATTTTTTAAAATAAAAACAGGTTCACAGAGTACAATAAGGAGCTGAAGGAATCAAATAGAGAGATGTTAACATTGACAGGGAAATTGAATTCATGGCATTAATAATGCTCACTAAGAGGATGGATAGGTCCATAAAAGGGAAGACTCAGGCCAGAGGTTTGGAAGAAAAAATGGCCCTGAAAGCAAGCCTTTGAACAGAAAATGATGGAATGAAAACTACTCTCCCGCCCAAGATAGATTGGAAGGACTTCCAGAAAGGTCAGGTTCACTGGTCAGCTCAACTCAGACAGACTCTGGGAAAGCCAATGAGGAGGTCTTAAATACAGCAGATCAGCAACTGAGACCCTTGACCCTGGAGCAAACCAGTGTGACACTTTCCAGTCCCAGTTCAGAAGGCAAAGTCTGGGAAACCAGGCTTTTTTCCTGGAAAGAGTAGGAAAGCTACCCACTTCAATGAGTAGAACACCAAGCCCAAGGGGCCCTGTGCTTAAAGCTAAAGTTTGGAACTGCACAGGAAGCTTGGAACAGCATCTGCCTTTTCCCCAGAAAGAGAACTCAACCATAAAAGTCACAAAATAGGAAATACAAAAAGAAAAGGAAAGAAAATGAGCAAGATACAGAAAAGAACCTTGACCATAGAATGCTACTATGGTGACAGGGAAGATCAAAACACAAACTCAGATGAGGACAAAATGTCTACAAAAGAAATCTCCGAGAGTGATATGAATTGCTCTCAAGTCCAAAGAGGTTTCTTGGAAGTGCTCATAAAAGACTTTCAAAGGCAAATAAGAGAGGCAGAAGAAAAAGTGAGAAAAGAAACAAGAGGTATACAAGAGAGTCAACAGCTTAGAAAAGGAAGGCAATTGCTTAAGAAATATAATTGGCCAAATGCAAAAAAAAAAAAATCAAAATCCACTAAAAACAACACCTTGAGAAGTAGAATAAATCGAATGAAAAAGAAATACAAATGCTAATTGAAGAAAATCACATGTTAGAAAAGCATGGCTCAGAGGAGAAGAATTTAGCATAAGAAAATGAGATAGGGCAAGACATTCAGAAAGAAAATCATTTAAATTGTTAAAAAAAATTGAAAATTGGTTTTCATGGTATATGATCTTTGTCTAACAATCAGCAAACTGGTATATACTGCGGAAATTGAATTAGTACACATACATTGATATTGTCACTAAAACATAATTATGAGACATAAAGAGGCTACAAATAAATGAAAGGATATCTCACAGGTTCTCCTTAGAGAGGCAATTAAGAAATTGACAGAGCTGATATGATAATAGCCCATATTTACAAAGCACTTAAAGGTTTGCAAAGTTTTAATACCTTATTTCATTTGAGCTTCATAGCAACCCTATGAGATAGTGCAACAGGCTTTCAAGAAAAGGAAAAAAAAGAATTTTATGGGATGCGTGGTTTTCTTCCCTTTTAAACTTTGGGATGATCACAAACAAAGAAATAAACACATATCCTTTGGCACTTTATGTACTAATACCTAATGAGAAGGACAGAAAATTTCAGTTAAGGACATGACAAGATCTTTCAAACTAAGTCAACAGACATTTTGATATTTATTGACTTCAGATAGGAAAAAAACTGCCAGACAATATATTTCAAAATCAAGAAACAAAAGAAATCAAAGGTTTTAGATGCTTGCATATCACGAATATTTCCCTTACTAAGTGATTGAAAGATTACTAAACAGGATGAGTAGAAAACAATATCACATAAAATAAAATTGATTATATTCTAATAGAAATGACTGCCTATCAACAAGGTCATTTCAGGGTCAACTGCATCAGATCATCTGCAATCTCTTTAAATAAGTTATGAAATCCCTCAAAATTACAAGCATTTTGTAAAGGATATTAAAAAAAGACACTGATCCCCTCCCTACCCCCAAAAAAATTACAGAGTTAATGAACTAGAGAATATTTCAGAGTTCATCTAATCCACCCTTAAAATGAATAGGAATTTCTCCTACAGTATTTCTCACAAGGACTCATTCAGTCTCTGCCTGAAGGTGATCTAATACTCAGAAAGGTACTCATGACAATCTAGTCTATCCTATACACAAAGGGAATTCCCACTATAACATATCCAATAAAGTGGTCCTCCAGGTTCTGAGAGCATCCTTCCTTTGGGCAGCTGTTTGTAGGGAGAGTTTTTCTTTATCTTTGCTACTTCCACTCTGCTTTGATTCCCATTTTATATTTTTGTATTATATTTATATTTTATATTCCTTATATTCATTTTTATGTGATCATCCATATTGGACCTACTCTTTTGGGTCAAATGTCACCATGACAATCCTTCATGCTTTGAAGACAGTTATCAAGCATCTTTCAGTCTTTACTTCTACAAGCTAAACAATCCTTGACCATTTCAGTTGATCATTAGATAACATCAACTTAAGTATCTTTACCAACCTAGTTTCCTTCTTCTGGACATTATAACATATATGCCTTCATTTTCAGTTTATGAACTGTTGAAATCAACAGAGAGAATAGCTCAGTGCAATGAAATTCTGTGAGAAAAGTGTGGATCATGTCTATTAGAAGGTACACCAGAATGCAGAAGAGCAGAGACTTAAGCCCAGAAGTCAGAATATCTTGCTTCAGGAGTAGCAAGAAAAAAATTTTGATCAATAAGGCCAAGGTATATTTTGGTACTAGTATGGATAAGACAGGCACATCCACATACTTGATATAAGGAAACTGGGATACCTTGATTTGCCTTGATAGTTCTAGTTGCCTAAGAGTATTGACTAGAGAAGAAGGGGGAAAAAGTATATTAACTATCATGAGTATATATCAAATTCTAGAGGCACATGTTCTTCAGGTAAACTCATACCTTCATAGTTAATTGAAAGACACAGCCCTGCACCAGTGCATGCGTAATGAATATTCATAGGAATTAAATTGCCATTTGCTTCTATGCAAATTTTGGCACTCTCCAAATAGACTAGAAAAAGGATCAAAAGTGCCTATTAAAGTAGAAGTTCTCAAAAAGCTTATTATGATCATAGGGGAAATTGCCACATCTCAATACTAAGAAAATATTAAAGGAATGTTCTCAGGAACATTAGTAACCTAGTGCCTCCTTCAGGTTTTTAGAAACATATTCCTATATATATTTCATTTTCTGCTCCAAATGATTTTTCTGCTTTCTAATATATTTTAGGGACTAGTGATATAAATCATATTCTATTTCACCTATGCCTGGAATGAAAATATATTTTCAAAACACAACTCAAGTACCAACTATATGAAGTTTTTCCTGATTCTGATCACCCCTAGTTATTAGTGTTATTTCCCTATTTAAATTATTTTTTTTAATTTCATGTTTGTTTACTTGCACCGTGTTGTGTATGTAATGTAAATACCTGGAAGGCTATCTCATATTTACTTTTGTGTCTACAGAACCCAATATAACATGTTGTTCGGTTGTCTAGACATGTCTGATTCTTCATTACTCCTTGGAATACAGCTCTTCAATATTATCTGTGGGGTTTTCTTGGCAAAGGTCTTGAAGTGGTTTGCCATTTCCTTCTTCAGTAGACTAAGACAAACAGAGATTACACAGCTAGTAAGCCTAGGATCACACAGCTAATAAGTGTGTGAGGTCAAACTTGAACTCAGATCTTCCTTACTCCAGAACCAGCAGTCTAACCATTGAGCTATCTAACTTTCCTGTACATAGTAGGTACTTAATGTTTCTTCAATTAAATTAGATTGAACATTTTACCTACTGGATCAGGCATGTTAGCTGAAGTTATCAGAACCAGGAGAGCCTTGTGTACAGCAACAACAAGATTGTATGATGGATGAACAACTATGATGGACTTAACTATTTTCAGCAATGTGATTCAAGGAAATTCCAAAAGACTTGGGATGGAAAGAATCATCTTCATTTTTCTACATCCAGAGAGAGAACTATGGAGACTGAATGTGAATGAAAGCATAGTATTTTCACCTTTTTGTTGTTGTTGTTTTTTGGTTGATTTTTTTTTTCATGTTTTTTTTCCCTTTTTGATGGTATTTTTTCTTGCACTGCATGACAAATATGTAAATGTTTAGCCTATATGGAATTGCTTGCTGTCTTGGGGTGGGGGGAAGAGAAAGAAAATTTTGGAACACAAACTTTTGCAAAAGTGAATGTTGAAAACTATCTTTGCATGTATTTGGAGAAATAAAATACTACTTAAAATTTAAAAAGTCAGATCAGGTAGATGTGACTCCCATGAATCACCTATCATCATAAGGCAATGAGCTAGTATTCTTCTTTATTGAGCAGTTTGTCTCTACCAACTTCAATTATTTCCATTTTCTTCCTGGTTTCAATTTTTGACTTTTCAATTTCAGACTCCTCTTCAATTATCCTATGTAATTTATCTGTTTCACTTAGTCTCTCATTGTACTCATCTTCATTTGTAATTACCTTTTCTTTCTCTTCCTCTCCCCAGGATTTGGATCAGAGTTCTCTCCCCAGCTATATTTATTGAAGAAATAATAGCACTTCACCCATAGGTTTCCACAGGGGACTTCACACAGATCCCTTTTTAGCATGCATTCACATTTCACTATCAAACAGAGCTTTGCCAATGGCGCTGATAAATCTGATCCAGCAAAATTTTTTATCTCTACATTTTAGTTTTCCCAATGGGAAACAAATATGGTTTTAATAATGTCTCTGTTAAACCATCTCAAATGCCTATTTGGTGAATTGCCTACTTCCAGTATGACCCTTCTACTACTATTTAAATAAAAAGCAACATGGAAAATTAGTTAGCAAATTTAATTGCAACAAAGATGATGATTTTTGTTTTCTAATAATTTATCAGATCTTATTCAGATGTGGCTTCATACCAGTCTCAAACACTTTGAATAAAAGTCTCATTTTGTGCATTATTTATTTATTTATTTTGCTGAGACAATTGGGGTTAAGTGACTTGTTCAAGGTCACACAGCTAGAAAGTGTTACGTGTCTGAGACCAGATTTGAACTTAGGTCCTCCTGACTTCAGGGCTGGTACTCTATACACTGCCACTTAGCTGCCCTCATTTTGTGCATTATTACAAGTAAAATCTAATGCAATACTTTTCATTTAAAAAATGCAGGCTCGGGCAGAGCCAAGATGGCGAACTGCGGACAGCTTTCTCTGTGAACTCCTCCGACATTCCCTCAAACCCAGACAAAGTAAGCCTTAAAACTGGTTTCTGAGTGAGGGCCTCGCCAAGCATTTGGACTACAACCCACTTCTATAAAAGATCTACCTTGAAAGAACTCCGGAGAAGGTTAGCCTCAGGGGAAATCGGCCGCTGTTCGCGATCAGACTCCAGCCGGGGCGGAAGTCAGGGCTGCGATAGAGGGGCGGATTTTGGGCACCCAGGAAGCCCCTGGGAGACGCCTGGGCCACTTTGCTCTGCTTGCAGGCAGGTGCTTTGGCAGATCTGCCTTTGGAAGGGGGTGGATCGAGAACAGCTGAAAACGTGGTCCTAGTGTGAATCTAGCCCGACCAGCCTCAGACCGGAAGTCAACTGGGCAAACTGCCCCAGGGCAAATACAAATTGTTGCAGTTTTCTCGGCTTTTGACCAATATCCCAACTTTAAATCATGAGCAAGAAGCAGAAGAGAGCTCTCACCATAGAAAGCTT